>JALIZH010013127.1:0-21584 GCA_030522465.1 Rhipicephalus appendiculatus
GGTTCAACTCAACACGTGGACGTATAACATATCGGTCTGGCAATGTCTGAAAGGCTGTTTCGCCTATAGGCACCGGGCGGCCGTCGTACGGCGCCAGCGGCGCCCCTCCCGAAAAGCGCCCCTAGCGGCGGCAGCGAAAGCACTGGCATGTGAAGCAGACGACGCGGAGAAGGCTCTGCTACTTTCGGCAACGTATTCAAGTAGTAGCGGCGGCGTTTCTTTTTAGACAATCGCAAGCTGTAAGCTGTTTCGTTTGTCGCCCGAGGCAAAGAGAAGCGGCAGCGACAGTGTTTCGTGAACAAAGCACGAAGCGTTCGACTGCCGGACATGTGTTCAGATAACGGGGCCACTCGTCGGGCTCCAGGGAGACTCCCCCGCAGTCGTTTGCGGTCGTGGCAGCATTCAATGGTCGCCAAGTCATCAAGAAAGGATGACACATTCAATGGTCGCCAAGTCATCAAGAAAGGATAACACATGACACATGTTCCGACGGTGCTCCTGGGTGTGAAGACATGTTTTCATGTCTTCACACCCAGGAGCACCGTCGGAACGTCAATCGACTAGGCTTCTTTGCGTGGTGCTGTGCTTTTATGCGTTTGCTTTCGTTTGGAGGCGGACCAGAGGCACGATGCCTCCTCCCTTTCGGGACTGCAAATGAGACCGGCCCGATTGGCGAAAATGTTGTAAAATAAATATCTTTGTATTTTAACTGCCAAACTCGCTGCTCCTCATTGTTGGGCTCCTGGCGGGAAGGCGAGTACTGACAGCGCACGTGCACTAATGGCGATGCCAGTTACATTGCGTTGCGGCTTTCAACGCTTGACCAGCCGGTGTACGCGTTTTCATGCGTTTGCTCTAGAGAAGGGTCACCGCTTGCACGAAGCTGGCCACGTGCTTGACATCAAGGAATATAAAAGCGACAACGACTGCAAATTGCTTTGCAAGTGCACCCCGCAGACGAAGTTCAATGCGATAAGCTACGATGTGGAGCTAGATCTACGTATCCCCATTCCTATTTCTATTTTAAACGCAAAGCATTTCTTATCTCTATCTATAAATGCCTCTATTTCTCTATCTAGCCGCCTACGTCTGGGCGTTCTCGTGGTCGCCTCCTTAAGTTGACATTAACCAAAATTGGCATAAGTGGGTACGAAAATAAGACGAACATGGCTGTATGGTTGTGATATGGTGGTATGAGTAGCGCGAAAATCTTTCCAGTCACGTGCGGCACATACCGGGCGTATACCACGGGCCGCGGGATGCTGATATGAGGCACAGGTGATTCACAGTGGATCGACCCAGGAACGGCGAGAACAGACATTGATAATTTAAGCGGGTGCATGTCCAAAAAATCCGGCATCAGCCACGTGAACCCGACGTATGCAAAGAATAGAAATCCGGATCCCAGCAGGAGTCGAAACCAGGTACTCTGAGCGGATATCAAATATTCTACCACAGATCCAAGCCATGACTTGAAATTACTTTTGAAAAGATCCTATGCGCAAGAAAAATGTCGGTGCAACCAACGTCAATTGTGGCTGCAGTGCTGGCTATCTAATTTCATGACAAGGTAATAAACATTACTCATGTACTCATATGAAACAGACGTTACGTCGGCTTAACGCCAATCTTGGTTTTATTAAGACTTCTTGTTGGGCGAGTTGGTTAACATCAAAGGGGTACATAGTAGCGCAAACTTAGAAAATAGACACGAGAAAAGAAGTAGGAAGGATCAGAAAGGCCGGACGCTCCCTCGTACTTGTTTTCTCGTGTCTTTATTTTCTAAGTTTGTGTTACTATGTACCCCTTTGATTTCAATGTTGGCTCCGCTTTTATAACCGTCAGATAAACATTACATATGTGCTCCTATGAATCTGCAAGCTATATTGAAGCGTTGCTCGACCCGGAACAATACTCTGAGCAACGCTACGCGTATGATATTCACAGCATCGGCACGAAATGTGAATCGCAACGTAGCCTGCGCTTCGTTTCAATAACACTGACGTCTGTTGTCGAATATGAGCGCTAACATTACGTCAGACCACAAGTTAGCCTTTAAACGTCAGTGTAGTCGGCATGCTTATTAAGCACACTATGTGCACACAACTCCATCTACAAAAACAGGTCGATCCACCTCGTTACGCGTGACTTAAAGCTAAAAAAAAATGCAGCATAGACTCGCTGATTCGCATAAAATCGGTTCCCACAATACGTGGGATCTGCCGAATTTTTCCTAATACTTTGTTATTCTGTCTATACGTTAACATTGTCCCCTAACATTAAAAAAATAGAGCGTACGTCTCCCATTCCCTTCTCGTCTTTACTGGATGCTTCGCCGATTGCACTTGTTCCTCAGTTGTAGTTTTGCACGCCCCCGTTCCTGTTACGTTTTCCATTTATTTTCGATCCTTCGCCGACCCTTAAGATATTGTAATCTTCAGTGTTCGTGCACACGTAGATTTCGGCAGCGCATGACGCAAGCGACGAGAGCACAATGAAGAGAAACGAACGTCCAGCCCCGCGCCCCCGCAGCAAGCGCCTGCGCCCTTTTCGGCACTCCCATTCCATTAGTTCCCCGTCGCCACCGAAAGAGGCGCCACCAGTCCCCGCGCCCGGTGCCTATAGCTGGTCACGTGACCATATCGTTGGGCATTCGGGCTCTCAGTCGTTACATGCATACATTTAGGCAGGAGAAGCTCCTCCAGAATGGCTGAAGCGCGACCGCGCATTGCCTCCGCCACTAGAGAACCTATAGTGCACGCGGCTCATGACGTCAGGTCCAGAGTGCGCGCCCATTGGTACAGGGTCATATTAATCCGCCCTTGAAGAGAAGATGCCGCTGCCTTCTAAAGTTCCACCCCAACTACAGGTAATTTTTACAACATACATAGTAGTGATAAGACAAAGTTCTACGCTGCAATCAATACAGTAAAAAATTGGACACTTTGTAAATTCCAAAGTGTGTTCCTCGAACGCCTGTGCCCATTCAGACGGGGTCGGTCAGAATGGAACGCGACGCGCGCGTCTCCCTTCTAGCATGATTGTACACGCTGGACACAGCGACGCCACGCTAGCAAAGCCCGAGCGCTGTTGAGTCCGACGCGAGGCGCGACCGGCGTCCGCTGGCGCGCCCCGGCGGCCACCTGGCACCACGACCTACTGTATAAACTTTATACAGTAGGTCGTGCCTGGCACCTTGCCAGGACAGGGACGGACGGAAGTACGTGAGCATGAGACATTAAAGGATATCGCCTTAAAATCAAATTAGCCTTATGGCGCCAAGTTTCGGTGACAATTTCAACTCTCTGAGCCTCTGACCACGTTTTCAAAGCGATGTCGTAAAATGTTGTCATCATCATCACCGTAACACGGAAACCGTTTCCTCCCTCACGAACTCGCACGCACGCCGAGTACATTCGTGACGCAGTGCGCGGTCAATGGGCGATGCGGGCAGAACGGATAGGTTTGTTGGGTGTGACGGCGAAGAGCCGAAAGACACGTGCTCGCACCGACACGCACGACATAGGGTCTTTATTTTCTTCTTCTTTACGTGTTGGCTTACCTTTGCGTCACACAGGAACGATCGGGGTTACCGTGCTCCGAGATTCGCGTGAGCGACAGAGGGCGCGAGAGATCGCAGGAGAGTAAGGTCCCTCTATTAGAGGGACCTTACGGGAGAGAAGGAGAGAGGGGGGTACCGGAGAGCAATAAAGGAAAAAATGGGGGGAAAAAAAAAGCGTCGCGTACGAAAGAGCCATTCGACAGTCGAATGGCTTTTTCGTACGCGACGCGTTTTTATTTTTTTTATTTCGACTGTCATGACCTCCTTTTTTTCGTCTTTTCCACCTTCCTTTCTTTTTTTTACGTCTGTCTGTGCGAGTTATTTGCCAATGTTTTTATATAGCTTTCCCTCGACCTTTACTTTGTGTGTGTGTGTGTGTGTGTGTGTGTGTGTGTGTGTGTGTGTGTGTGTGTGTGTGTGCGCGCGTGCGTGCGTGCGTGCGTGCGTGCGTGCGTGCGTGCGCAGTTATCTCGGAGTGAGACGGAGGTTAAATTCGGGGCACATTTAGCATTGAGTTCACACGACGCGCAAACACGCGGAAAAAAAAGAAGCAACGCAGCGCGGGCGTGCCGCTCATCCGCATAAACTTTTTTTTTTTCTTTTTTCAGAGGTTGCGCAAATGTGTGCAGAGTCAAACATTCCTCGGTTCGGCGATGAGGTTCTTGCGGGAATCGCGCACGCTTAAAGGCCCTACCACGGTACGGCCGCACGCCCGCCTCCGCTCCGTTTTTCTGTTCCGTTCCGCCTTTCGTGCGGTTTGGAGACGGAGCCTATGCACGGTTAGGGTGGCTAGAATGGGGAGGTGTGACAACCGCGGCGGCGCGCTCATTGCCTAGCGAGGCCCCACTGCGCGTTCTCGCCGCTGGGGGGGGAAATTTGGCGCGTCAGTCTGGGGCGCCGTTGGCATGTGCCGACTGTGAGCATGTGTTGCTCGTGTCTCGTAGGTAACGGAGCAGCTCAAGTTAGCTGTCGCTGTCAGTGAAGTACGGCCTGTTTTTCTATCGCTTCCCGATTCCTTGAAGGAGGTGGTGTCAGCGGATGCCGTCGATTTTTTAACCGCTGTGAAGAATGCAGCCAAAGAAAAAAAAATAAAAATAAACGCAGAGGTGGTGCGAGGTTGCGACGGTGACTACAAGTCCTGCGGTGAAAAACTCTTTCGTGCACCTGCCCGCACGGATTAATTTGAAAAGTAGGCACGTGCCATACCAAGGGCCGACAAGCCACTGCAAGAGATCGGTTGTCGCGTACTACAGCATAATGAGTGTCCATCTTCTGCTGAAAGGTCTAAACCAGCATGCTACGCGGAATAAAGCCAAGAAGTGTGAAGCCCTGTGTTACGTAATGTTTTAATGTACTGTTTCCAATAAACTTGTATCAAGCTACCAGGCTTATAGTGTTGTACTTTATTGCATTCTTCTACCGCATATTGCAGAAAAAATTGCAGTGACTTCCGCTATTTAAAGTACTACAGTAAAAGCTCGTTAATTCGAACTTAGTTAATTAGAACTGACGCCCTGGTCAGCACAGCCCTATGTATTTCAGTGGGGGAAAGCTCCCGATAATTCGAGAACCGAACGCGTCGGTTCTACAACGTTAAATTCGAAATGGGAGCCCCCTGGCTTTCGTCCCTCCTCGCAGAAATCGGCCCAGAATGATTACCCAAATTACTCATTACTTTCATCTGTAAAACAAGTGCAGTGATTGATTTCCAAACTTTATGGTTGTAAATGTCGCCTGTCTGCTGCTACTTACGTATGGGTGGCACGGCCCAGTCAGGCAATGTTTGCCTTTATCCGTGGTTCCTGGGGCAATTTCAATATTGTTCTAAATAAACTAAGAAAGGCATTAAATTTTGATTGAGTTAACTCTGCCGTGTAAATAAACGCGTTTTGGAGCACAAATAGCTTCGTATATTTTCGCATTAAGGCTCACTGCTTACGTGAATGCAAGTCGCTGCTTGTTTCCGGCGTATCACCGACTCATCAATAAATTCTGTTCGTTAGAGCATGAACTTAATTTACGAAATTACCTGCCACAAACGTGTAGTATCGCCTAATTCGCGGGAACGAGTCCAGAGGTTCCTTCTTTGGGTTCTCTCCGCAAAGTATGGCGCGATGTCTGTTCATTCTAGCACCTGCCCGCTAAAGCGAACTCCGCTTAATTCGAACAATTTTATAGTCCCCTTCGAGTTCAAATTAACGAGATTTCGCTGTATCAGAATCGAAAATGTATCACTAATCTGCGAGCGACTTACGTAGGGTTGTTCCAACCTGCTGATCTGCGGGAGGGATTCCTCTAAACTACTTTTCGCATGACAAGCGCACCCACCTCGCCCGTGGCCGCGAATACCCGCACTTTGTATCGGCTGCGTGGTCGGCGCTTGTAGATTACACGTGAAATTAGAGCGCTGAGATATTTCATGAAGTTTCTCGACGTTTACAACACTAAATAATAATGCTCATCAGCATCTAAAATACTACAGCGGTAAAACTGAGCGTGGTAGAATCATTTGCCCGCCCAGAGGCAAGCGAACGACGCGAGAAAAGCACGGCGCCCCCTGCCGGCAGCGCCACCGCGTGGCAGGAACGCGTTTTTTGGGCCAGCCTCCGGAGACCGGTCATCACACCTCCCCATTCTAGCCACCTAGCACGGTGGCGCCGCACGGACCGGAATGCATGCGCACGCTGATTGGCCGATGCGATGTTCGCGAAGTGCTGGCAACCGTTCGGCGTAGCAGAGGTGTTGGTTGTCGGCGGCTATCACCAGCAAACGACTCAAACGTATACTTTTGCCCATGTGGGTTCAATTATCTGTATTGTGGCGTAAACGAAGCATTTGCACAGTTACGTTCTGTTGTACAGCGGTACGAGTTGCATGGTCGCGCTCACGGACGCCCGGAACGCTGCTGAGGGGCCTTTAACCTGCGCGATTGTTGATATTCAGTTATGCTGCCGCATCTAGTGGCATGCAATCAGCCCATCTGCGCTAGTTTACGCCCGGCGTGACATCGCAATGCTTGAAAGTGCGTGCGCTTCAACTTGCAAGAACACGGCGTTCCGCACACGTCTTGAACTCGATGATTCAGGTAGGGAGCCTGTCGCGCGGCAACAGCGCGGCACGCTGATGACGATCAGGGCATCAATCGTGAGGTACAGACGTGTAGGTCGAGACACACAGACACAGAACTTTATTAGGCCCCTGAGAAACACTACTGTTTTAGAGCAACGTCGCGGGCGCCCCCGCGTGCTCTTCATGTCATCGAAGTGCGCAGTGGCGGTACCAGCGACAGTGGCATAAACCAGGGGTCGGCAACCTGCGGCCCGCGGGGCGGTATAATGCGGCCCCCCCGCACGACGTCCGAACTTTACCCCGTCCCCTTGTCATCTTTTATCTGAAGGCCAACATTGCACCTTTGATAATTCTAAGCTTTGTTTGTAAATTGCAACTTTGTGACGTTTGTGCTGCAAATAAACATAATTTCTATATTCCAATTCCAGTTTTTTTTACATTTTTCTCAATTCGCCTAATTGTTTCCCTTGACGTGCCCCCCCCAACCCCCCATCCCGCCCTGTCGGCTTCAAGAAATTCGGCCCTCCGCCTCAAAAGGCTGCCGACCCCTGCCATAAACTAACGGCGGACCGCTGCCACGGTTGGCACCGTCACAAAATGCAATGAAAACAAACACTCACATCCGCAAATTGTGTTCTCTTTCCAGCTGTGTTCTTTTCTTACTCTGCCCAGAAAAAATACATGAATACAGGAGATATTTTTTCTTGTTTACAGCTATCACATATTGAGGACGACATTAAAAGAAATACAGTCGTGATGTTTAGGTCTCACAACCAAGTGAGAACAACCCGTAGAGCTGGGAAAAAAAAACTGGGACCTAGACAGCCCAATAACTGAGGGGAGGATAGCTAGGGTGCAGCTTAGGCTCTCCATGTAATCCATGCCCAGCCCCGCCAGAATCATTAAGATGTGGCAAAACCTTTGTGATTATTCTATCATGGCTTCCACCAGGTATCTCATCGAATGCTGGCGAGCAAGACAGCTGCCTACATCAGTGGTAACTGCACAGGTGGTAACAATCCCAAAGTCAAGCAGAGAGGTTCAGATACATAATTACGGGCTCATTTCATTAACCTCGTGCACAGGCAAGATTATTTATCATGTAATGTTCACATGATCAAGTACATTCAAATCACATCAATGTTATTTTATTGACATGCTAAAATGGTCATATGAAGGTAAAAGCTATATACGTAGCTTGACAGGACACTGATGGCAGAAACCTGTTCCTGCATACTATGATCACGTTCAGGCTATAACTTTCCACACACAACATAATGCTACAAATTGAACGCTAAAAAATCGACGTGTGATCCCATACAGGGTTGCCATATTTGGCTACTTTACGCCAAATTGGCTACTTTTAAAAGACCGCGGCGACAAAAATATTACGTTGGCTACTTGGCTACTTTTTGGCTAGTATTCTGGCACTGGCATCAACATTTAATATACGCTAAAACCTAGCGCAACTATCAAAAAATAAATGTTCATTCGCACTGCCGGCTGCGCCTCCCACGGTCTAATGGCTTTTGTGTACTCTGTATACCGGAAGCGATTGCGTGCGCCCGAAACGCATCACGGCCGCCATGCTTTTCACATTATTAATGGAACTCCTCTAGGTTAGGCAGCACTGTAAAGTAGCTGGCGGGGGGCTCGTTCATGCTTTCTAGCTGCTATCCGCCTCTTGCGCTACTGCTTTTCGTGGCACCACTAACGACGAACATTGGCGAAAAGTGGATGCACGTGGCTCGTAGAAGCCTTGCGCCATTCGCACGCATCTCTCTGTTTTTTTCGGGCGTTTTTCATTCTGGTTTTCTATTTGCACTGTGGACGCTGCTACACTAGTCAGCCAAGACTTTTGTTACGTTGACTGTTCTATTTTATTTATTTGAAAATGACAGGCTCGTTTTTCATTATTGTGTGCCCGCGCGATGCACTGCATGCGTTTCTCACGTGCATGCGTCTAAGTTGTTTGCGTGATCTGTTAACACAGACGAAATATACATCAGGCGCTAATCCTGTACAAGACATTGCTGACGGTGTAATGAAACTCCTTGAAGCAGAGCGGGTGTTTTCTGCTGTGGCTCTCTTAAAAAGCGACTTAGAATGTCACACAATCTTCTCCTCGCGATCATCAGGATCAGACTTGGACTACGTCTGAAAGGGGTTACGAGCCCTACATTTAGTGCCGTGGGGCATGCTGGGAAAAGTGAGCTCGAATATGTACACTTGACTGTCCCTGCAGCATTAATTGCCAATTTTCTACTCTTAATGCCTCCTCCAGCAAGTCACTTGATCTTTCTTTTACTCTATTGCGATGTGATAAACATTGCTGTGACGTATAGTTTATATATATTGAGCTGTCAGAACAAGGTGATAAATCAGCTAAAGTGAAATCACGTTTGGCTACTCTTCTGGCTGCAAAATGAAATAACGGCTGCCAGTTGGCTACTGTTCTGGCTACTTTGCTTAATTTTGTGGCTCTTTTTCTCTTCGAGGATCTGGCAACCCTGATCCCATATGTTGGATACCAAAGGAATCCTTAAAATGGGTCTTGTGATGACCTTTGACAACATCACACAGAAGACTAATAGCACTCATGTGTATCACATAATGATAATCATAACAAGCGAAATCAGATCAGATGACATAGAACTCAAAAGCTGGTGAACACCTTGGGGATTGGTCCCATCTCCACTTGTGCCTAATGTAGCTATGTTATGTCTATTGGCAGAACTGAATAGCATCAAACCGTTACGGCATGGCCGGCAAGCTGAAGACATCATGCTGTGGGTAACAGGTGACAGCAATGGTCAGATAGAAGAAACTGTAATACACCATACATAAGGCTGAACTGTATACCGAAGAAATGAGGCTTTATTGTCTAAAGGATATCCAGTCGTAATTCCGCCTTAAAGGAGGCCAACTTAACTGGTATGCCTAGTGCACGCCTTCATTATCATGTGCTGGATGCAACACCCTACCAAACTCCAAATGTCAGGTGAGATCACTATAGGAAGTGCAATATTACAACTCACACAGAGACGTATGAGCATACACATACTCAATAAACTTGACATCAAACTACACAGCGTGATAAAGCACAACGGCAAACATTCTTGTAATGTATGGAAACATCTTTAGATACTCCCTTTACCTAGAAAGATTCACCCCAAATGACACAAGCAAAGACAGCAATGATACGACAGTGGGGATGTAAAGAAACGTGAACAATGCAGCAGTGGCGTAAATCATGGGGGGGTCAGGGGGGTCCTGACCCCCCCTGTGCTCAGGCTGGGGGGGGGACACCCCATGCAAGGGTCCCCCCCTCGAGATTTGCCTTCCAAATTTGAATTTCTTGACAGTCAAGGACAACGCACTCTCCGTAAAACCTACTCTGAAATCTGAAGCACTTTCATTGAACAGAAACTAAGTACTTCTAGCCGGTACACACGATGGGGAATACCTTTATGCGTTAGCGCAAAAAGTGGTACAATTTTAATCGCATAATTTAACCCGAATGACGCAGCTGCAAAAATGCTACCGCCTGCATACAAGTTGCTATTAGAAACTAACTTCACCATGCGATGTCGCTTACTATTGGACACTGTGCTATTTTTTCTGACTGGGCGCCGATGTTCATGCTTGTTTTATTATTATTATTATTATTATTATTATTATTATTATTATATGATAATGCATAACTTTAATATCGTGTGATTAAAAATAAAGCATATATATAAAAACGAAATGGCCGCCATTGGAAGATGTGTGTCCCCCCCTTGTGGTCTTTATGGATTTACGCCACTGCAATGCAGCATCTACATTCTCTGCTGCTTCCCATTACCTTTCAAGTGGTTGTTACCTGGATGGTAATAAAAAGCACCTAGAGTCATCCATGATACAATCAAAGAGCCATTCTAGCATCATTTTTTGCCACCAAGGTTAGAGCGTGATTAAAACAACACACTGCACTGTTCACATTTCTTTCCATCTCCTCTGTACATAGCTCTTTGCAATGTGCCCATTGTAACGGATGTTAATCCCAAAGTGGGAGGTTCAGTGTGAGCTGAAAACACCTAAGGAAACGACAAATTGCCCATTGCATTGGTTTCCACATAAGCCAAATATGTCATCAATGAAAGATGGAAATTTTGAGGGCTCTTTTTATTTTTTGTTCGACAGAACCTTAATGAAAACCAGCAGATAATGAAGCCAAGGAAGGTATGGGGGATGTTAATTGTACTGTTTTAAGTGTATCATAGTAATTGTGATATAGATGTGAATAAAGCAAAGTGGACGAACAGACTATTTCCACCGACAGGCACCAAACCTGCAACCTTCAAATGATGTGATGCTCCACCATAGCTCAATTGGTAGAGCATCTGACGCATTATCTGAAGGTGGCAGGTTCGGTACCAGCCGGGGGGCAAGTTGTCTTTTCGTCCCTTTTACTTCATTCACATCTATCTCACAATTATACACTTAAAACAGTACAATTTAAGCCTCCTATACTTTCCTTGGCTTCATTCTCTACTCGTTTTCATTATCCTACGTAGGTGAAACTGGAAATTTTAAAAGAGGAATCCAGCAGCACCAGAATGATGTCAGGAAAGACAATGCAAGCTTGAATGCCTTGGCAGATCATCAATTGAACACTAACCACATGATCAACTGGGATTCTGCAGGAATAATCGAGACAGAGAAGCGCCTATTGACAAGGCTACTTTTAGAATCTGTACACAATCAACTGGCCGCGGGGTAATGTCCCCGAGATATACATGCGCACTCTGCACCACCCAACACATAAATAGTCACGCCCTCTTACACCCTCTTCATTGTACCCGTAGCGACCCTGAAATGTTAATATATGTTTGTTTTTCTTTGAACAAGGTGAGTGCCTGTTTTGTTTCTTCAATACTTTTCGTTAAGGTTGTGTCAAATATTTAATCAGTGACTCCAAAACCCCCCACTCTGCAACTTCACCAGGGGTGCATCTCACTGAAAAAACAGCCAATTCTGTCTCAATGATTGGGCATCTTACCAGAAATGAGGCGGCTCATGCTAAGGCTTCAGCAATATTACGTAACGGGTGACTAAGGCGCTCTTCTGGGTCAAGAGGGAACTGTACAGTTGGGTACAGGGAGATCTATAATCATAACAGTCTGGGAAGAGCCCAGTATATACCCTCGCGCATCTGACAATTACTACGCAGGAAGTGGACCTGGTGCCTCCTTTAAACCAATAATGCTCGAACATGGTGGCTTATTACTACTGCCACCCAGGCCATTATTTAGACAAATGCAAAGAATGTAAGAAACGCATAGACTAACCATGCATTCTATGGCTTGCCCTCAATTCACCCAAAGGGCCACATAATGAGTATTGATGAGTAGTGGGAGTCTGTGCTGCTCAGACCAGCCTGGAAAGAGCAACTTTGGGCCATCCCACTGGCTGAAAGTGCCCTCAGGCTCATGGGCTACTAGCCACCATTAGGTACCCACATATTGTTATCTGTTTCTCTCTTCTATTGCTGTCTTATTTTCTTTCATATATAAAAACACATGGTGAAATTGCAGCAGAAAACAACAACCTCATGGAAATTTCATTCTTGCAACTTAAGTTTTCTGAACAAAATAGAAGTTCACTATACCAGAAACACAAAATGTATCCAGCATGCATGAAGTTCTTACTGTACCTAAAAATATTCTACACAAGTGGTAAGCTTCACGCATTAAGTGAACGTAGTGCATGCATGAAGTTCCTTGGAACTTATCTAATGATTGTTGCACCTAGCTGCTAGTCAGATGTTTTCAAGAATAGGGTGCTTACATAAAGGCGAATATTCATATTGATGACAACACAAATTGTTTGCAGTGAACTTAATACTTACATTTCTTGTTGCTAGTCTCAATGGTCATTCTGCTGTCCCTTCAATATACTTAACCATACTTCAAACAACAATTAAACGACACATAGTACATTATCAAAGTGCACAACAAATAAGCAGTGGTGTAGTATGTATGATCCTGCTGTTAGCAATGGGAACATCCAAAAATGATTGACTAATGACTAGTAGCTGTCAACAACACCCATGTGAGTATTCTCATTTGATCGCTCTCGCTGAACTATATATAGCAAGCTCTACCTAAGCTACTGGTACATGCAAAGTTGTCGTATAAGTAGTATCATCAACTAGGGTAGCTCATATTGAGCTATGTTTTTATGAAATGAAAAGAGCATGGTCCAGATAACATAAATAGGTGAGTGGTACCTGCATTTCATCTGAATGCCCACTCGAATCAAGTAACTCAGCTCAACAGTAACTCGAAGAAAAAACGAGCCCTTAAAATTCCCCTACTATCATTCATTCAAAGCTGAGTACTGTGAGATAAGAGTAGGCTCATAAGATGCAAGGCAAGAAATAAGACAGAACGTTGTGCTGTGCCAGCTGATCATAGTAATGTATACATGCAGTGAATGCATAGTCGTTGCATCTATGCATCTTGCGTGCATGCATTAGTCTTTACTTATAAAGTGCAATATTTGCATTATCAACATGGTTCATCAGAAATCCTTGCAATCAGCAAACAGTGCGTTCATTGCTCGATTAGCACCAAGGCCAAGGTAGGCAGAAAAATTGAGAAAACATTTGTTACACTTCTTCATTTTCATAACAAAACAACCTCTCCTTTCTCGAGTGACACTTTAAGACTCCTGCACGATATGTTCTGTGTGAACCTGCAAGCTGGACCTCTTCTATAATCACCTAGTCACTACTCAACTACACAATGAAGTGAGGATACCCCCCATGGGCACTGAGAGTGAGCAAAGAAGTACGTGCAGGACCTAAAATTGCTTCACCAGGAAAAATCGCTTGGGGTAAATTTGGTCTTTTTCCCCACAACACAACTTTAATCACACACTATGTAAAATCTCTCGTCTGTTCCTGCACTGTTTAACGTACTACACACATTATCGCAGAACTGTGTGTGAATAAAATATTCTGATAATTATCACAGCCAACCAAATTATTATGTCCAACCACGCTTAATGCATACGACCAATAACAAACTGAAATCCACACATTCAAGAAGTACCACTCTAAATAGATGGTTTTTACACTTACAAATATTATTAAAATTTTTAAGTTGCACTGCATCATATTCTCACATTTTCACCAAGCATAAGCTACGATGCCGTTATGTCTTCTCTTTTTTTTATACGTACGAATATGATGTTATATGTAGTAATACTATTTTTTTTGTACAAGTATATATTAATTATTTGTATTTTGCTTACGTATTTACCTTATAAGTTATTCCCCTTTTTGTTTGTATAGTTATTTGCTTTTGCTAGTACATATGCCCTGTAATTGCTCCTAAACTGGGTGGTGCACGACTGCTCTTGGCAGACGCTGTGTGCACTGGTAGTAGGAGTTCCTGTCTCGCTTACAGGTAGATGAGACCGTATCAGTAAGTTGGGTGTTTGCATCCTACTGTCTTCTGCGCAGGGCGGCTGCTCAGGCTTGTTGCTATTTTGTGTGGAAGTATGGGTTCATATGACATAGGATGAGGTCCACATGGATTGTTGCTCCTAGATCAGGTGGCATAAGTGTGGTTCCATTTTCACATACCTGAGGCACTGAGAAAGATGGAGCTTACATTCCCACCCCCCCCCTTGCTACACTATGCATTAATGCCCTCAAGGGGAATTATTCGGTCCCGTTGTGCCAGCCAAACTAGCACAACTATCTGCACGTGCTTCACTGAATTAGTAGAAATGCAATATAGTGCATTTTATGAAGCCACATTACCCATGCACTATTAACTAATTTATTGCTTCATTCGTTGCCTACATTTCACCTGAGGACATTGCAGAAAGAGGGTTTCAGCAACAATAACAACATTTGGACTGCAAAAAGTGCTTGGAATTGCAGTGTTGCAAATCCAAACACATTGCTTGTGGGACATAATACATGGTCTGAACATTACCGACTTTGAAAAAGAAACACGTAGCATTCAAATGATTAGAAACACAACATACATACAGATACATTGTTGATTATGATAGTGGCTGCACACTAAACAGTGTGCAGCCACAGAAATATTCTGCCATGGCATTATCTCCAGATAATTCAATGTAAACAAAATATGAGTGACATGTAACCTGTAAGATCTCAATCAGTAGTTTTTTCTATTGATTTATAGCATGAAAGCACAGCAAATTCGGGTAAGTCATGGTCAGCTGGGTTTGTTGGTTTAACCTGGCGAACAGCAACAGAAACTATCACCTTTGTCTTTAGTTAATGATTGTAGTGTGAAGAGACATGCCTCAGTGCATGAAGTTATTGACCTCCTTTAATTGCACTGCGATTTTAAAATGTGTCTCATAACAAAGAAAATACATAAAAATGCATCATATAAGCAGTTCAGGCTGCTTTCTCATTTATAACGCGTTTCTTGGGAGCATAGCTCAGCATACTCACTCATGAGTACACTCAGTCACACTCATTCCAAAGGCATGAATTAGTACCAGTACATGAAGAGTGAGTGAGTGTATACAAGTATGAGTGTGAGTGAGTACTCGCAAGTGTGAGTAGGTGAAGCAAATGCAATCAACTTTATTTTCATTCTGTAATATAGAAAGGACTGTGACGAAAAGCTGTTTTCAGAACAACTTGACTTCTACAGCTGCATACATAAAAAAAATGATAGCAGCTTCAGATGAAATGTTGGTTTGCTGGGCTCACGTTTGTCCAACAAAGACTTCATTATACTTTACCGGTTCAGCTGCTGCATTGTTCACAATCAGAACCTAATGACAGTATAAAATTTTCATGAAACGACCATCTAGATGGGACTCCCCTATGACTGCGATTATCTAAACACACCTTACCATGTTCTCAGAACAAGCAAGTGTGCACCAAGTAGCCCGGCAATTTGAATGACTTATTTGGATGCTTACACACATATAGCTTTCTAGGAATACATGAAGATATGTAAAACATTAAAATTAATTTCACAGTCGTCACCAAATATTTGTTCACTTGTCATCTGCTCTCACAAATGCCTGCACTAAAAACCTGCACATTTAGGCATGTGCAAGAAACGAGCAGTTATGATTCTTTAGTACGCAAACCATTTGGGTCTGAACACAAAACCATACACATGGATATCGTCCGGTTCAAACTGACGTCCACGTAACAAAAATGAAGGCCGCCCAGGATTCACATTAAAAACATTCCTATGGGTAGTGTCGAGACCTGCCAGCACACGCAAATTAAGCCACTTTGTAGATGCACCTCACCAAAAGATGCACAGTCGCGCTCAATATGAGTTGCAACACGATGTCTCTACTCAAGATGGCACCAACACTGCAAACTGGCACCTATGTAGAAAAAAATTGGTGAATAAAACTCTCTGAATTCACGGTACTTCCTGAACCAATTTAACGTTTGTCGGTGCTATTGCTCAGGCGTGGGGGTCACTTCAACCACAGCCAGCGTGTTGCAACTCATATTGAGCGCGACTGTACCTGACGAACTGCACAAGTAAATAATTCTTCGAACAGACAGTACGTGTGAGAAGCAGATAAATCCAGCTTTTATAGTCTGACAGACAGGAACAAATGACTGATTGCCTGCATGGTTAAATTAGTAACACACATTGCACGATGCACAACACATAAAACAGAACCCAGAACCACTGCAACACACTACAGGTACACGTCAAAGGACACCATCGATTGCTCGAAAGCTACGCGGGCACCACAGAGCACAAGAAAAGGCAAAATAGCTCGGACAAAATAGGACATGCATGACGGTGATGAAGAGGCAATGAAACTTATAGCCACTGAGTGTATCATCACTCTACACCTTGCCGGTTACTGAAAGTACCAACATACAGGTATGCATTTCACTGTGTACTCTGGACACAGAACACACAAAAATGGCATATGCTGAATGCATAATGAGTGTGTGTTATATGCAGATTACACCTGTACGGGATTACCTGACGAATGAACGAAGGCATGAAACACACACAATCGACAGCGCGCGACGCTAACGTACACAGCACACTTCATGCCTTTCCATTGGTGATCACTAGAGACCAGATTTTAGGCAAATGCCTATTTTGTTCCTTGCGTTCCTATCGTGCCACTTTGATATATGAGCATGAATTAGGGGTCAAGGAGGGCTTTCATAGTGTTTTTATAGTGCCTATAAATGCCTATTTTTGGGGTTTGTGCCTAAATGTCTACAAGTGCCTAACAATGCCTATTTTCAAAATTTATGCCTATATGAACGCTATTTAGCCTCAAATTTTGCTTTCGAGTACAGTTTGAGACCTTAATTCATGGTACCGGGCAAAATTGACGTTTCGGAACTCTATGGGGTGCAACAACCTAGTTCCCTAGTTCAACAAACTTCTGGAAAGCAACCGCTAGCAGCAGCAAAATGGGACGCGCCGGCCACCTTATCCCACCGCACTGACATGGTGCGAACGGTTGGAGCAGGGGGAGAGAAAAAGACGCCATTTCTGCAAGCCTAAATGGGAGCACGTCCCAGCGTGTACACTGGAATGGGGAGAGGAAAATAAAGGTGGGAAGAGGACAGGGAAAGAAGAGGAGGGTGGCGTCCATGGCAGAGGACGTGGCGGGCGGCTTTTACAGCCGGTTTTCCAGTCCAGTGTTCCCAAGGAATTGAAGCACCTCTTTGAAGACCTGGGTGTGGTGGAGGGCAGGGAACAGGAGATGCCTGTGTGCAGCAGCAGGAAGATGGACAACGAATGCGAAACCATGGAGTACCGTCAGGGGAAAGTAGAGTGTAGGTAAAAAAAATCAGATGTGCACATGGCTTCTGTTTCATTTGTAATTTACTTCTTAAAGGGACCCTGAAACGGTTTTGACGATTTTGTACAAACATTGAGCCAGTAGACCAAGCCCTAAGGCTCATTTACAGACTAATTTAAGCTCTCTGCGTACACTGTGTAATTGATTACAACGCTATAAAGCTGCGAATCGCTGCAGATCACTGCGGCTCAGCCCAACGCGTTTTCAACCGCCCCTCCCCAGTATGACACGCAGTCTGCGCACGATCTGATTGGCTGCGGTGTGCGCGCACGAAAAATTGGCTGGTAGGGTGGCGGCACCTGTCGGAGCAGATATCAACCCCTCCGCGATGTCTCTGTTGCCAGACGGCGTGCGTGCTGCCGGGCGCACTGGGGCTATGGTCTCCGAGATGCACGCAACCTGTCGGCGTGCAGTCTCAGAGGTCATCACCGGGCGAAGCTCAAATCATCGAGTGTGCTCACATGAGCTCTGCGATCGCCAGCGATGCCAGCGTGTATCATGAGTTGAGGAGGCAAGGCAGGGGTAAGGAGGAGGGTATGATATAATTGGCCGTAGCCGCCTTGGTACACGGCGTGCAGCGAAATTTGTGGTGCCAATGGTTCGATGATGCTCTAGCCTAAACGCTGACAAAGCTTCAAATAACCGTTTCAGGGTCCCTTTAAAGGGCGCTTCACCAGGTCACATGAGAAATTTTAGTTAAACACTGGAAGTGTTTGCGTGCCCAATGAAGAGCTTTGTACCATAATAACTTTTTAATTGGTTCATTACGAGCCGCGAAAGCATGATGCCGGTAGGTGAGCTTGAAACCTTTGCCACTCGCAAGCGAAATTCCTTCCCTGCCCTCTTCGGTATCGGAGCAACTTGGAGCCGGAAGATCACACGACGCAGACGCGTCAACACGTCCTGCGCACGCAAGGTTACAGAGTGTGCACATGACATGCCCAAGCCATGTCGTGCACACAAGCGGTGTTGTATCGTTTCGGCATTCTCTCTAGTGTACTGCCTGTTTCTGTGAGATGGATCCCTCTAAGCGTTTGGAGATGCTGGCATGGATCATGTAGCCTCACCACGACACAGTGCGTCGCACCGCTTGAACTGCTGTAAGGGACGAAGCACCAAAACATAATAAGCGTTGTCAGGGCTGGCGCCGGCATGACGCGAGAACGGCGAGAGCACAAGCACAAACGAAATGGAGGCAGCTAAGTCGTGCATCGAGCTCGATTTGAAGAAAAAAATAAATAAATAAAAACGCGCACACATTTCGTTTGTATGTTTTAAATTTCTATCAACTTTCATTCTTTCTATTCAACAACAGATTGCACAAATTACACATGTCACCTCGAATAATTCTCGCAGTGTCATGTACACTTGTGACGTACACAGGACCATTCCATATTGTACGTCACCTCCTCCATATTGGTGCGTGCGCCCGTGAGATTAAGGGCAAGCGGCGTTCAGGCTGACATTTCACCTCTTTCCGGGGTGCGTAGCGTGCAAATCTTGTCACACGTGATCGTTAGTGCGCAGTACATGCATTACACTTCTAGCTAGAAATGCTGAAACCTGGTAAGGGGCCCTTTATGGAGTTCACACAATGAGGAGAAATTGACCCTGCGCGATTAGACCCAGCCAATACGAGGCTAACAGACCCTTAAGATCTGGCCTTTTAGCGGTCTGGCTATTGGATCCTGTGCTGCCTTTCTCAGCCATGCCGAAAAGAAACAGACCCAGGAGCATGTTTATTCGACGGTGGACACTTAACTCACCATGCTGGACAATAAAAGGAGAGTCCGTGTTCTGCAAACCGTGCGGGAAGGACAATTGCATGGTTATGTTAAACTATTAACGCCTTTGTGCCATCATAAACTACAACATTTGTTTGCTTTCTTGTCGTAAACAGAGGTCGCGCACGTCTTTCTTTGAAAATTTGAGTTTTTGTAAAAATTTATTGTGCCTATATTTACGATTTTTGGGGCCTAAAACTCTGTTTTGCCTGCCTATTTTTGGCGCCTAAAACTCGATTTTTAGTGCCTAAAAATCCGGCCTCTAGTGATCACACACATTGGTTATATCTAACAGCTAGCACTGCCTTGCTGCCTTTCAATGAATATTTCCACAGATGCTGATTAACTCTCGTACTAATCACAATAACATCCAAATAAACTTTTATGCAGCTGGCGACTAGGCCTCAGCTCAAACTTTGTCGCTTCATGTGTGTGCCGTGTTTCACATCGTGCAAACCTGAAGATGTCATAACGTCAATGCCCCTTTCTCAGCCAATCAGTGACAGCGCGAAATAGCTCATGGGAATATTTTGCTACTACGAGTCGTTTTAGGACACATTATCCAGCACCAGGTGCAGACAAAATTGGTAATCAAAGAGTACCTGAAGGAGCCTCCAGGGAAATCATTTGGTTAATACGGGTCAATTTTGTTTGCATTAAATTAAAGATTTATGGCAAAAAGGTATGCCACCAACGATAGAATGAGAAAAGGCGAATCTGCAAGGTACTGGAAAGCTCTGATTTGGGCAACTCAGCCAGCTTTTGTAACGTGACCGTAGCTAGCCAATGAGGGCAAACTGGCATCAAAGTTTGATACAAGTTATTGTGCCAGTTATATGTCAACAGATTTTATACTGAACACACAATTTTGGTTAGAGTTATACTTTAGTTCCTCATACATGCATATAGGTTTCGATTATAAAATGGAAATTTGTAGAGAATTGAAGCATTCTTCCTCTATGTGACTATCGATAAGCAGTCTCTGTGGTTGGGGACCACCAAGAAGTCGTTCGCATCGCGACTTGCCTTATCTGAAATTTTCTGTTGGTATTATTTCCACACAATACACATGAAGGCTACCTCAACCTGTCATTCATAACTCCAGCATTCTCGAGTATATATAAATACAGAGCTGTACAAAAACAGAACTTTGAAAGCGCTGAAAGAACTTAAACAGCAAATTCAAGTTTGATGGAATTTATGTATCGAGACGACTGATATACACAAGAAAACACCACAGACAGCGCACATGTACAGCCCACTTCAGAGCACACACATGCCGCAAAGAACACTTCTGCGTCTAACACCACTGCATCGTGAGCAAACTTCGTCAACTGGGGACACGATCGAGCACTGAGGACGCGACGCGGTCCCCACAGCGCATCGCCAGCGGCAAAGCTGCACACACGCAGCAGAACGTGTTGAATGACGGCGATAAAGAGGCAATAAAACTTATCGCCAATCCGTACTTCACACACGACTGGCCGTTCACCCAAAGCACCAGTATCACTAGAACGAACCCCGAACACGGATCACATACAAATCGCATACGCTGTTTGCGGCGATCGAATACTTTTGACGTTTTTGTATGATTAGCATGTATCATACGCAGATTACACCTGCACATGATGACTTTCTATTTCCAAAAGCAAAGCGAACGATGGCACGAAACACACGAAATCGGTTGGCATCCGATCCTCGCGTAAACACAACACTCTCCGTTGGGTTCCGTTGGCGATCGCAGCCACTGATGAGGGCAGGAAGGCTGCGCCGGCTTGCTGCCTTTCGATGAATGTCTCCGCGGATGCTGATTAACTCTATTGGTAATCACAATAACGTTTAAATAAGCTTATTTTACGCGGCTGCCGACTAGGCTTCGCTACAAGCTTGATCGCGTCAGCCGGGCGCCATGTTTTTTCACGACGGACAGACGTGATGACGTCAGAGGCCACCGGTTTTTTCTCAGCCAATCAGCGATCGAGAAAGCGAGCGAGCCCGCTCCGTCCGACCGAACTGAAAAGTTGCTGCCGCCTCCTGTCCGGCCGAAAACCGGAACGGAACACGAAAAACGGAGCGGAGGCGGGCGTGCGGCCGTACCGTGGTTTGGCCTTAAAACGACGACGGCTGCAGCCTCGAGCGCAAAAAAGGAAAAGAAAGAAAAAATCAGCTGGGAGAAAGAGTGAGTGACTGATAAGAGCGCAGAGATTAGATGAGAAAGAGTGAGGAGGGCGATAAATCAGTACACGACACGCCTATAGCTTTTAGGCACGACCGCGCTTTCACTGGCTTATTTTTAGAGCGATCGACGCAATACG
>JALIZH010013128.1:0-93299 GCA_030522465.1 Rhipicephalus appendiculatus
TGACCTTAACGTTGATATCACGGACAACGACTGGCTTGTGCAGTATATGACGTCTCCGCATGCTCTACGATGCATTTCGTATGACTGTAAACAACCAACAACCACCAAGGGGACGTGCATATAACTTGTTTTTGCCAACTTCAGGTTAGATCCGCTCAAATAACCCTTGGCTCCTACATTTCACGGACCACAAAGCGGTGATAATGAAAGGAAAACGGAATCCAGAACTCAATACGACATACCAGTTATGACCAATAAAACAGGGTGTATATACTGAACACACGCGTTGTCACTGATTTCCATGAGCGAGTGGGCAAAATGTCGCGGAAGATTCACGGTTACCGAACAATCACCGTGCTTCGCCCACTCATCATCATTCACTTCGTGGATATGCGTGGATTTTTTGTTGAGTAAACATGCGCCCGTAGAAAACAGGAAACTCTCAATTAGGCAGCCTCGCGTATCGGTGCGAGAGTCACCCCACAGGCTGATGAGAGCATTAAAATCGCCAAGAACGAGGTAAGGCTCGGGCAACTCATCAATAAATGATTGAAATTCATGTTTGTGTAGCTGGCGGTGTGGGGGTATGTATACTGTTCAGATAGTGATGACTTTATTTGCAATTGTAGCTCGAACGGCGACTGCCTCCAGTGCCGTTCGGTGTGGAAAGTGCTGGCATGCTGCGCTCTCTTCGAGTATATGTGCAACACCGCCAGATGATGCGAGAGCAGCTGGCGGTCTTTGCAAAAAACAGCGTACTGAGGGAGGAAATTTGTGTGTTTTGGACCTAAGTGTGTCTCCTGCACACACATCACCTTTGGACGAAATTTGCTAAGGAGTTCTTGTATATCGTCGAGATTGTGTAGCGTACTATTGTAATATGTTGTCCATTTTGAATGTGTGTGTGTGTGCTGTGTGTCGCAAAAGAGGAAAGTGATTTATCTAACAGAGCATTTGTCAGGCCCTGTAATTGCCGTTCTGTCTTTCTTGGAGCGGTCCAGGCGCTTCTCGCCGCTTCTTAGGCGCAGCCTGCGCCGGTGTGCTGGAAGTGTCCATCGCGTCTGCCGAGGCGACGGACAGTCGCTCTACCGAGTGGTATTTACGAAGGGTAGGCTTCTTCACAGCGGACGAAGCCTTCGACTCCACGCCAGAGGTCGAGGGAACCTCCTTAGCTTGTGTGCAGCCCTGGCTGCTGCCAGGGTTCACAGGGTCGGAAAACCCAGTGGCACTGTCCCAGTGCCATACCTGATTAGTGGACCAGTGTGGCGCTGGATACTGGGACACTGGCACGCTGCACGGGGCACACTGGACGCTGGCGCGCTGCACACTGGGACACGCGTTATGGGCCAAAATAGAGCTTTTAAATGGTTTTTAAAATTTTTGGTTGTGCCCACACCGTAATTAAGGTTGAAACACGAGCACTGGAACAAAAAAAAAAAAGAAAAAAAAATTTAAAAAAAAAAATGAACGAGCTCGCGGATTCGAACCTCCTACCTAGACGAACCACTCACTGTGAGCCCGACACGCTACCCACTACGCCACACTCGAAAGACAAATTTCTGTTTATTTTTTCTCCATGTTATAGCTAATTGCGGTATCCAATAGCAATGTTTTCTCGCTTAGAAACGTAGATTTTCGTCTGTTCGTGCTCGCGCTACCCTGACAGGAGAGTGTTTGTTTGTTTGTTATGGGCTGCCTTGCATCAGAACGTCTACCTGGCACGTTTTGCAACAAAACTTATGAGCCTAATCGCAGATGTGTTGCGGCAATCGCACTGTCTCGCTAAGCGGTTAGTCATACCTATGTAGAAAACATCGTGCATCTGAACTGCTCACTGAACACTGTACTTTTCGTCACCCGTTTGAACATATTTTCTGTCCCCTTGTTTACGTTCCGCGTACTAGATCTGCAGTAGTTCACTCTAGCCGAAACGAGCATTAGGCTTAGGGCCGCACTTCGTGAGCCACGGTCGCTGTGAAGATCGTGGGTATATATTCAATTACAAAGAGTGTAATAACCGCTAAAATGTAGTTTCGATCATAACTGACCCTAGCGAGGTCATATTTGCACCTTCGATTACACAAATCAGAAGCTAAAAACGCCGCGGGATTGGGTGTTGCAGCGGCTAACTGCTGCCGGTGACGTGCATGCGGCTTTCTGCGGTATACGAGCGGGAACGACTGACAGCTAAAGTAGGTTGATCTTGATTATCAGACTAATACTACTCCTATATTGTGTTGCGAATGATGAGTTCTTTCGATGCGGTTTATAAACTACATTGACGACACTCGAGCGCACTTCAAGGAAAGCGCGCTCGCTAGCGCGCTCGACAGATGATTGCTTTAGCCGACACGCACATCCGTCGCCTAACTGAAACTATATGTGTAGCACACAGCACAGAACAGTTTTAAAATATTCGGTAAATTTTACGCTCGACATCTCGCGATCAAGTATAAAGTTTTATAGAAAGTCCGTCAAGCGCGGCCAGTTTCTTCCAATGTGCCGCCGGTGTTCCCAGTGTGCGGGCAGACACTGTACAGCGTGACCAGTGCCTCCCAGCGCGCTGTAAGACACTGGGCGACGCTGCACAGTGTGTCCCAGTGCCTCCCAGCGCACTGGGCGACACTGGCCACGCTGTACAGTGTGTCCCAGTGTCTCCCAGCGCGTTGTAGTACACTGGGACACACTGTACAGCGTTTCCAGTGTTCCCAGTGCGTTTCAGCGCACTGGGAGACACTGGAAACGCTGTTTTTTTCGATAGGGGGGCTGAGTTCTGGGAGGGCGGGGCAGCCGAGGCTGCTCCCCCCTTGGGGGCTGGCGGCGTTTGCCTCGGCACGCCATGCGTGGTCCGGGGCACCGCCGAAAACCGTAGTGGAGAGATCGCCCCAGAGTCCTCGAAACCAGATCCCGTAGGAACATCAATTGCCCCTACATTATGGCTCTCTGTTTCTGTACGTGTTTCACTAGTCAGTGTGCAATCCGTTGCTTTCTGAATAGCGACATCACTTTCAAAGGAACTTGACCCTTTCTTTCTTGCTAAGTTATGCCAACTCATACGTAGCTCGGACCTGAGTCCTCCGTTGGGCTCACTCCTACTCTCCGCCTCTGTGTTCCCGCCTCGCCGCCTCTTTTCGACCTCCGCAAGCTGAAGCCTTAGCTGAAGCGTTCTCTGTTTCATTTCTAGAAGTTCAATCTCCTTCCTCCTCATTTCTCTTTCAAACTCTATTTCCTCAGCTTTCTCTTGGCGGATTCTCTCGTCGCGTTCCTCGCACCACGCCTTGATTTCCTCGCCTTCCAACCCCATTCGCCTAGCGAACTCTTCTAAGTCTTCCCTGCTCGTATTTATCTCGCTTTCTTAGAATCAGTCTAGTGTCACAAACGGTCTCGTCCTGTCGTAGCTGACGCCAATTGTCACGAGGCTATTTAATTAACGCGCTCGTGTAGGTTCGTGAGTTACTCAAGCGATGACGTAAACGTCGTCAAGAACATACCAGACCGTTTGAATAGACACGCACACAAAAGTAAATATATTTACAAGATGGAGACATCAGATATAACAAACAAACCCTTAACATACACAACCAAGTTACATGGACCACTCGTGGCTAGTTAACGACATGGGCTAACGCGCAAGTCATCGAAAAGCGTCACCGTTCGTGAGGAAGGGCATGGGCATCATCGGTGAGTAGCACGCGCAGGCGTCGGAGGCAGGATGAGGCAGCGGCGACGCTCAACCGTCGGCGAGGGTGGAGATGGACGCGCCCCCCGGCGAGTCGAGGTCAACGGCCGGACGCCCTGTCGGCGTTCGCCAGCCGAATACAGAGGAGACGCTGGTCTTGCCTGGCAAACGCCAGCCGATGAAAAGCGTGGGTCCGACCAACGCCAGACGCTCGGAAGAAGGTTGGGTACGCGCCCAGGTGGGAGCCCGCAGCGGCCGTTGCACGGGTACTCCGCCGACCGCCACTCCCGCGCCCTGGACACCTTCGCTCCGCCACGTCTGTCCCTGGACCTTCTGCAACCGTGGCCTTTCACTTAGGAATTCCCGTGGAGAATCCTCCTTGGATAAGCTAGGCCACGCTGACACGTGCTGCTGCAGCGCGCCATCGTTGTCTTCCTCTTCGAAGTGTGTTGATCGATCAGCGCACTTTTCAAACGCGCACTTCACTCATCACAGGGAGAGACATGGCGGCATGGAGACTGCGATCGGGAATGTCGTCGGGGGGTCCATTGCGCTCCTGCGATATAGTCGGCGATGTCATGTGGCTGTTCACCTTATTCTGCGTGTTGATGGCACATCCATCCAGGCCCATCTCGTGGTAGCGGCAGCGGCGGTAGGTGTGACCGGCTTCTTCGAAGAGGTAGCAGAATGGACGGTGGTCGGAGACTGCCAGATCTCGGCCTTCCTCGGAGGGCAGCGCTGATCGACCGGCAGTCGGTATGGCGTCTACGGTGGCAGCTGGCGACGGAACTGCACTGGTTCAGCGTCCTGACGAGGAGCGCTGCGGCGTTCTGCAACGGCGTAGCTGATCGTCTGTGGCTCAGCCTGCACTAGTTGAGGTGCGCCCAGTGATTGCTGTGTTTCCTGGCGTACGACGTCAGCAATCGATTCTACTTGAGGCTGCGCGCACGGCAACAATTTCCGCAGCTCCTCCCCCCACGATTGTTGCGATGGTCGATGGATCGCAACGCTTGAACCAACCCGTAAGTCGTCGTGGGAATGCGACGATTGTACGGCCTGGTACGCATTTCAACTGTTTGTTAGATTGTCGTGGCTTCAGCGAATTACGAGACCGTCTTAGGCGGGTGCCGCACAAGCCTGGCGAAACGTTCTTTCACTCACCGCATCAGGAAGCAAACACTTTCTTTCTTGAGACATGGCGTGGTCGGCGTGGCGAAGTAGACGAGTCATTTCTTCGGTGTAAAACATGACATTTTCGTTCCGCAGCTGCCCACAGGTCTGCACGAATCTTCCAGCCCTTTCTTTGCAGATCATGTTCGTAAATGCGCCAAGGGACGCGGTGCGGAAGATGTCCTTGGTGGTTGTAGCGTGCGCTCTCGGTTCTCACACCAGGTCCTTGCAACATCTTCAGGGGGCGTAATAGACGTGGCGAAGCTTCTCGTCACCGTCCCAGTTCGACATCGCTACCCGGTCATATGCGTCCAACCTGCCTTCTGCATCTTCACATAGTGCGCACCGGAAAGTCAGTGCCTCTCGGGGCTAGCGCATGACGACCGTAGTAAGCTGTTTAGGGGCTGCCATCGTCTCGGCAGTGGATGTCATGGTCTTGGGCTACTTAGTGACCTCGGGAAGTAGTCCGTACTGCGGCTGTAGTCTCTTGTGTCTGCGGCTAGTTAGACGGTCCGGGTTCTCGTTAGCGTCAGCTTCTTCGTGGCTTGAGCTGGGCTTAGCGCTTCGCGGGGCCATCCGGATCATGAACGAAGCAGCACCTCCACAAGATGTCACGGGGTCGTGACGTAGACGAAGGCAGCAGTCGGGGAGTCGGCTTGCTGAAGACAACTTTTTATCTCGGAGAACTTATGCCCAGAAAAAATAAAAAAGGCAGGGGTACAATAAAGTAATTTACGATTTACAGTGATGGCGGCGATCAGGGCGTCGGCTGTCAGTAATCTGATCATCCGCGCAACGCATTCTATTATATTCGCAATGCCCATAGACTGTCGCGCCCCTAGCAGAATTTAGGAGCGTCCTCTCATGGATGATCAGTAGACGACACCATGGCAGCCCTACGCTGTGGCGCACTTGTTCGGCTGTGTTAGCAGGAAACAAACACTACGAGTTTTCATGTTTCCTGCTTCAGTGAACAAACCGGGCCCTCCGTGACACGATAAATCTGACTCGTTCTTGCGAGACGCGAAGTTTTCGTGAAAGTACGTGCCAACTCGCGCGTTCAACGATGACCCACGTCGTACAAATATCAGCTTCGCGAGGTTTTGTGTAGCCAAGTAGGTTAGTTAAACGCTGTCGTCTGACCTTCTCAGTTGAAACTCACCTTGCTTTACTTGCATATAGCATTCGTCAGTGCTCTTGTAGCGCATGAATTTATAACATTGTACGCGGGAAGTCGCGCGAGCTAGCGATGTATAACTGAGTAATCTCAAATTGGCCAGCGCTGCGCCGCTTGTTTTTGTGCGTTTGTTGATAGATGGCAGCACTCTGCAAGCGATTTGTTTGTTGACCGGTGTGAGAGCAAGAAGCAAGAAGTTCTGCCAGTTCTGCGCGCCCAGATAACGTTGTGACGAGGACTGATCGATGTCGTTCGGCGGAGGAAATTCTTCAGATTGCTTTCAGCAATGATGTTAAGAGGAACCACCTTGACGACGAGGATTTTTCACTGAACGGAGAAAGCTGTTAGTTAGTTAGTTAATTTGGTGTTTTATGGCGCAAAAGCAGCTGAGGCTATGCTGCGCCAGACACAAGGTGTTAAGAAGAGGTTAGTGAGATGATGAAGTTCTAAAGCTTATTTAAAAAACCACATTCTTTTAGAAAGTTTAGCACGTCAGGCAGGGGTACTAGAGAGTCATCTCCTAACAGCAGAGCAGGGTGTAAGGGTATGTGTTTTTTGTATAGTATGCTGAAATATTTTTGTCTCTGTGTTTCAACATCTGGGCATGTGATTATAATGTGTATAAGTGTGAGTGGTTCTTGGCATTTTTCACAGATTGGCTGTTCTTCCTTTGTGAGTAAAAAGTTGTGTGTCAGGTGTGTGTGTCCAATGCGAAGTCGGCATAATATAACTTCGACAAACCGTTGTTGGTGACGGCAGGTCTTCCATTCACCGAGTATGGGCTTCACCAGGTGGAGCTTGTTATTCGTGCATGTGTCCCACTGTTGTTGCCATTTTGCTTTTAAAGCTAGACGAATTGTTCGCTGGATGTCTTTAGGGGGAATTTTCACTTTTGCTACTGTTTTGTGTGCTGCCAAGGAGGCATATTTATCTGCTTTTTCGTTTCCAGGTATCCCAACATGACTTGGGACCCAGCAGAAACGGATGGAAACTGCCTGGCTGTTAAATATACCATGTTTAAAATGTCACCCACTAATGGCTCACATTCGGATTTTATATGTAGAGCTTTTAGTGTGCTTAGTGAGTCGGTGTATATGATTGCTTTCTTGTATTTGCCAGCGATGATTTTCCGAACTGCTTCACTCAAGGCATAAGCTTCAGCTGAAAAAATAGAAAAACTACCAGGTACTCTCACAGAAACTGCACTTTCGCTGTCGCGATCCCAATACCCACGTGGTTTTCTGTTTTTGAGCCATCTGTGTAAAATTCTTCGTAATCCCTATATTCATACTGAAGTGTATGGAATTCTTGAATTATGTGTTCTGGTGGAGTGCTTTTTTTGTTGAAACGGCCTAGTGAAAACTCGCAAAGCTGTGACAGGTCGAACCATGGCGGCAGTCTTGGTGGTTTAATAGCGACATGTAGTGATCCTTCAGGGATGGTATAAAAGCGGCAGTATTCCTCGAAGCGTAGGACAAGTGGTTTGATTAGGTTGGGTTTGTTGAGGTAGTGTAAGCGCGAGTTACACTTTGTGGCAATTTCGTAGCAGATGTGTTCAGGTGACGATCTTATTCTTAAAACATATGACAGGGTTAGTAATGCTCTTCGATGACACAGAGGAGGCTCGTTGCATTCTACGTATAGACTTTGCACAGGCGATGTTCTGTAAGCACCACTGGACAAACGGAGACCGAGGTTGTGTATAGGATCAAGACGGCGAATGTATGAGTCTCGCGCTGAGTCGTAGACAACGCAACCGTAGTCTAAAATGCTGCGTACGAGAGATCGGTAAATACGTATAAGGCAGAGTCGATCGGAACCCCAGTGCTTATGGGAGAGTACCTTGAGAACGTTGAGTGCTCTGTTTGCCTTAGTTTTCAGAGCGTTTATGTGTGCCAGAAAGTTCAGTTTTCGGTCGAATGTGATTCCTAGAAATTTGTATTCTTGTTTTACCGGCATTTCGATGTTGTTTAGTTTGAGAACAGGGTCAGGGAACAATCCTCTTTTTTTGTGTAAAGAGAACAGCGGTGGTTTTTTGGGTTGAAAAGCGGAAACCATTTTGGTCGGCCCATCTCGTAAGTTGATTTATTGTAATTTGGAGTTGCCTTTCACAGGATGATAGGCTGGAGGCACGGCAGGCGATTTGGAGATCGTCAACGTAGATGGAGTGCATGACTGTAGGGGGGTATAGTTCTGTTGATGGAGTTCATTTTGACAATGAAAAGAGTGGTGCTCAGAACGCAACCCTGTGGTAAACCATTTTCTTGGACAAATATTCGTGATAATACCGTACCCAGACGTACTTGAAATGTTCTATTAGATAGGAAATTACATAGGCAGTTAAACATTCTTCCGCGAATCCCCAAGTTTGCTAGATCTCTGAGAATCCCATATCTCCAGGTTGTGTCATATGTTTTCTCTAAGTCAAAGAAGACGGCGAGACAGAGCTGTTTGTGTAGAAATGCTTGTTGTATTTCTTGTTCCAGCCTAACGAGATGGTCAGTGGTGGAACAGCCCTTTTTGTATCCACACTGGTGTGAGTCTATCAGGTGCTCTGACTCAAGAGTGAAGGTGAGTCTTATATTTATGATGCTTTCGTATGTTTTTGCTAGGCAGCTTGTTAACGCAATGGGCCTGTAGCTACTTGGGGATGTTGGGGGGTTTACCGGGTTTGCGGAAAGGTATAACTATTGCATTTTTCCAATCTTCAGGCATTACGCCAGAGTCCCATATTTTGTTGAAAAACTGGAGAAGTGCCTGCGCCGATGCTTGGGATAGGTGTGCCAACATTGTGTAGTGTACCTGGTCAGGCCCTGTTGCCGTTTTTTTACCGGCGGAAAGTACTCTGTTTAATTCGTGCAGTGTAAGCGGAAGGTTATAAGATTCATTTGAGGTACTGGTAGTAGGTAGTCTTTGTTTTTCTGCATTTTCTTTGTATTTCAGGAATGTATTGGTGTAATTTGCTGAACATGACACCTCGTAAAAGTGTTCGCCTAATAGGTTGGCCTGGTCTTCTAGTGTTGTTTGTGTGTCTGGACTTGTGAGGAGTGGTATTGTGTAGGAGGAGTACTCTCCTTTAAACTTCCTTACCTGGTCCCACATATGTTTAGATGTGACTGAACTGTTTATTGATGATATGTATTTCTGCCATGAAACCTTTTCCGCCTGCCTTCGAATAAATCGGGCTCTGACTTTTGCCAGTTTCAAGTTGATGAGGTTGGTGTAGGTGGGGTATCTTCGCAGAATTCCCCAGGCCTTATCTTGCTGTTTTTTGGCGTCAGTACACTCGCTTGTCCACCAAGGGTTAAGTTTCTTACGTACGATTCCGGATGACTGTGGTATTGCCTTTTCTCCAGCTGAAATTAGAACTTTAACAAACTTTTCGTTCAGTTCCTCAACAGAAAGTTCTGATGAGAAAGCTTCATCGAGCTTAGCATTTTCTGTAAAAACTGGCCAGTTCGCGAACTGCAGTTTCCACCGGCGTGGCTTGCTAGTTAAAGTTGGGTAAGATGGTACGAGTTTTATGATGCCGCGTTGATGATCACTACCGTACGACGTGTTGAGAACCTCCCATTTAAGATCGCTAAAAAGACACGGTGAACATAGGGCAAGATCTAAACAACTAAAAGTGCGTGAGGTTGGTGAAAAGTAGGTAAGAGCACCGGAGTTCAGAAGGCAAATATCGTTTGACAAAACGAAATCTTCAACAACCTGGCCTCTTGCATCAGTTTTTTCGCTACCCCAAAGCGTGGAGTGAGCATTAAAATCCCCAACTAAAATAAATGGTTTTGGTAACTGTTCCACTAGATTTTCTAGGTTTTTAGTGGTAAAAAGGGTGTGAGGTGGAATATATAGCGAGCAGATGGTGATGGTTTTGTATGATAGAATGGTGACGGCTATGGCCTCGAGAGATGTGTTAATTTGGACATCTCGTGTAGGAATGCTGCCTTGCACAACTATGGCTACTCCTCCCGAAAGACGGTTGCAATGTTCGCGGTCCTTTCGGGCAACTGTAAAGCCCTTTAGGAAATTGTCATGTTTTGCACCAAGGTTTGTCTCTTGGAGGCAAAAAGCCACTGGTGAGAACTGGTTGATGATGTTCTTTACGTCACCTAAATTATGAATTAAACCTCTACAGTTCCAATGTACGATAAAAGCCATGATGAAATAAAATTAAGCAAATGTACTTGTGGGGATTGTTCGGTTAAAACTAAATATGATAGGTGACATTATTAAAAATTGAACTACAGACAAATGCGATAACCATTTCGGTTATCGCTTGCTTTTCATGGTGATTGGGACCTTTTCCTGTTTGGCGCGCTCCAGGGAGCGCTTGTCTTTCGGTGTCGATGACACCGAGGTCTTTGGATCGATCTCCATCGCCCTACCAGAGGCGCTGGAAGATCGAGAGCTCGGCACTGAGACGCGGGTCTCAGGCCTTGGTACTCGATTGATTTTAGGGCCCAGCGAGACCGGAGTCTCCAGGCCCTTTGAGGTGGATGGGGCAGCAGACGCTGCTTCCATCAAGGGGGGCGGAAGGAGTCACAACCGGACCACTTTGTGCGGACCCGGAGGACATTTCAGGCCTTTGTGACGCTGCCGCCGACTCCGTCACATCGGCGTAACTTCTCTGGAAAAGGTGAGATAACCGTTTCCGCGCTTCGTAAAACGAGATCTTTTCACTGATGGTTAGAGCGATGATTTCTTTTTCATTTTTCCAGAATGGGCATGACCGGGAATACGCTGGGTGATCTCCCTTACAGTTGACGCAAAGTGGCGATGAAGTGCAATTTTCGGAAGTGTGGTCGTTGGCGCTGCATTTGGCGCATGTTTCCTTTCCTCTGCATGTGTGGGATGCGTGACCGAATCTTTGGCATTTAAAACAGCGTCTGGGGTTTGGGATGTACGGTCTGACATTGATTTTCACATACCCAGCCAAAAGAGAGGTGGGCATTTCACTTGTACCAAAGGTAAGTATGACATGTTTGGTGGGGATTTCTTGGTCGTTGCGGCGGATGACTATTCTCTGAACTTTTATCACTCCTTGGTCTTGAAAACCCTCAAGGAGCTCTTCGTCACTTAGGCTCAAGAAGTCGTCTTCGGATATTACTCCCCTGCTGGTATTCAGGGACCTGTGGACAGAGATTGTAACCGTAGTTTCACCAATACTGGCTCGTTCGAGTAGCTTCGGCACTTGTTCTTTTTCAGTTAGTTCGAGCAGGATGTCACCGCTCGACATTTTTGAGGCTTTGTACGTCGGTCCGATCTTTTCCTTGATGCATTTGGCCACCAAAAATGGGGACAGCTTTCTTGCGGGTGTGTTTGCACTGTGAATTACGTGGTACTTTGGGAATCCTATTATAGTCTGTGTGGAGAAATGGAAAGTTTCTTCGGTGCGGCCTCTTTTACGAGACCGATCAATGATGGTGGATGCTTGGGAAGCCATAAAAAAAATAGTGTGTTCGGCAACAGCGCCGACCGCCCACCACGGAGCCCAACAAGGGGACGCGGCTGTACTTGTGAACAAGCCTGCACGACGCCAGCCGTACGCTGTTACTATAACCAAATATTCATACCCAAGACTGGATATGATACACCAGGTTAACCCTCGCGCGCCAGGAAAACTAGAAGTAAATGGAAGAGAGGAGAAGACAGGAAAGAATAAAAGAGAGAGAGAAAGACGAAGATGTAGGGAGAGAAGGAGACAGGAAAAGGCGACTGCCGATTTCCCCTGGGTGGGTCAGCCCAGGGGTGCCGTCTACGTGAAGCACGGGCCAAAGGGGTGTGTTGCCTCCGCCGGGGGGCCTTAAAGGTCCAATCACCCGGCGTCGGCTCAACCCCCAGGATCCCCTTTTCCCCGGACACGGCGAAACCCCGCACGGCTAGGCGTGGGAGGGAGTCGAAACCCCCCCCGTTAGCTCGGGTCCGTGGTGTCGCCACACACCAAACGCCTGCTTGCGCAGACGCCCCTGCGGGGGGGAGAAGGCTGTGAAAGCGTGTGTGTGTGTGTGAGAGAAGGAGTGTGACAGCGACGATGAACGATCAGCTGCTAACTCACGAGGAGCGAGTTGCACTTCACGTCCCCTCGCGCGCTAATGTTTTTTCACTCTCGTAAGTCACTTTGATTGTATTTAATGCACAGTATCCTTCATCGAGATCAAAATAAAAACGTAGTTTTTTCTTGTACATTGCACGTAGCGCAATTATTGTGGATATTATCGAGCGCCGCATTCCGCCGAAACACTCGAGTTCGGAACAGAAGCGAAATGGTTAGAGCGATGAAACGTGCAGTCACGGCCACAATCCACGTCTATCGGCTCACTTCTGTACTTCACCGGTACCTTCCGATCGGCATAGTTGTTCGACGCATTTTCGCAACGTCGAAGAATTCGTCGTTGCGAAAAGCATACGTGCGTGTTCTTTTCGACATTCATGTTTCGCTCGTGCTGATCGAACCTGCGGCATCCGAGTGCAGTGAATTGCGCACGGCTTGAGTCTGAGCATGACTGTGATACAAGCGCTACTAAATAGGATGTTAAATGCTTGTGTTCCGTTGAAGAAGCAACTCCGCGTTCCTGACTGCGCAAGTAATTACGACGGCGTATGTTTGCAAACCATCGCCACGTTAAACATTCGGTCCCGTACAGCAGCGATGACGCTACTCGCTAGCGGCCTACCACTGCGGCAAATCCGTGAGGCAGGCTCGGTACACAGTATCTCGGAGTGCCGTTCAGGTCATATGTCAATTCTAGTTCATGAAGTTTCCCCGCAGGGGCGTCTGCGCGAGCAGGCGTTTGGTGTGTGGCGACACCACGGACCCGAGCTAACGGGGAGGTTTAGACCTCCTCCCACGCCTAGCCGTGCGTGGCGATGCCGTGTCCGGGGAAAAGGGGATCCTGGGGGGTTGAGCTGACGCCGGGTGTTTGGACCTTTAAGGCCCCCCGGCAGAGGCAACACACCCCTTTGGCCCTGGCTTCACGTAGACGGCACCCCTGGGCTGACCCACCCAGGGGAAATCGGCAGTCGCCTTTTCCTATCCCCCCTCTCTAATCTTTCTCTTTCCTATCTTCTTTCCTTGCTGTCCTGTCTCCTACTCCCTTCAATTACTTCCTCATTTTCGTAGGCGGCTTGGGTTAACCGTGTATATGTGTCCTCCCTTGGACATGATATATTAGGTTACAGCAGCACTGTACGGCTGGCGTCTGCAGCCTTACAAGTTAAGTGCTGCAGCGTCCCCTAGTAGGACTCCATGGTGGGTGGCCGCCATTGCTGCCGAAATATACATAACTATAATGGAAACAGCCCCATTCCCCCGCCTCCTTGATCGTTACCCTAACAAAAGGGTACGCACCGATGAAATACTCCAATCTCTAACCCGACCAATGGAAAACTTCCCTAAATTTCATGTCGTCCACAGCGAGAATTCTGGCAAACTTGCAAGGACCATCTCCCCTTTCATTGTAGCAAAGTCCTTGACCGAAGCCTTTGGGCCGGGCTACAAAGTGACCAAAATGTCGAGTGGCGACCTTCTTCTTGAACTCCCATCGAAACAACAGTATCAGAAGCTTGACAGTCTTGTATCACTTGGAAGCGTACCAATTTCAGTGTCACCCCATAGATCCATGAACAGTTCACGCGGGGTTGTGTCGGAAGCAGACCTCATTGACCTGTCTGAAGCTGAACTGCTAGAAGGATGGAAAAACCAAAACGTCACAGATGTAAAGCGAATCATTATTAGACGAGAAGGAAAGGAAATCCCAAAGAAACATCTCATTCTCACATTTGCATCCAGTGTTCTTCCCCAAACAATTGAAACAGGTTACATTAAACTAACTGTCAGGCCATACATTCCAAATCCCAGACGTTGCTTTCAATGCCAAAAATTCGGCCACGGATCACTGAGCTGCCGTGGTCATCAAACTTGTGCTAAATGCGGTGTACAAGGCCACCCATCCGACAACTGTGCTAGCACACCGCACTGTGTCAATTGCAACGGCAATCATCCTGCATATTCACGTTCATGTCCAAACTGGCAAAAAGAAAAAGAGATCATCACACTGAAGTACAAGGAGAACATTTCTTTCCGTGAAGCCCGTAAAAGGTGCTCACCTTTCCACACCACACCTTACGCTGATGCGGCGCGCCGGGGGGCAACGTCGCATCGGCCTCCGCCACTCCTTCGGCCTGCACAGAGCGAGCCGTCGGCTGTGGCTCCTGCCCCCAAGGCGGTAGTAGTCCAGACTACTCCGCCAACTCAAGAACAGGGACCGGCGACTCCAGGGTCGTCGGGTCTGAAGGCCTCGTCTCACCAGGCGAGGCCCGAAACTCGAGCATCCAGCCCGCACGTGCGGGCATCCAGTGCCTCCCAGGAGGCAATGGACACATCGGTACCCCTGGTGCCGAAACACCGGCGCAGTTCTTTGGAGCGCGCCAAGAAAACGAAAAAGCCAATAACGGGGCCGGACGAACGTCCTGCCACCTGAAACATAAAGTAGTTCTTTTGAACACACCACACTCTCTTATTGTACACACAGCAGCTTTTCAAACCTAATATGCAGACACAAATATTACAGTGGAACATCCGAGGCCTTCTTCGAAACCTCGATGACCTACAAGAACTCCTCCACGAACACAATCCAAAAGTGCTGTGTGTACAAGAGACACACTTAAAAGAAAAACACACAAACTTCCTACGCAATTACGTAATCTTCCGAAAGGACCGAGATGATGCCATGGCGTCATCCGGTGGTGTAGCCATAATAGTTATCCAGGGAATAGCGTGTACACATTTACTACTTCAGACAACCCTTGAGGCAGTGGCCGTTCGAGCCGTTCTCTTTAACAAACTCATCACAATTTGCTCTGTCTATATACCCCCCACACCATAATCTACAAAAATATGAATTCGAGTCCCTAATAGATCAGCTACCGGAACCTTATCTAGCCCTTGGGGACTTCAATGCACACAGCAGTCTCTGGGGTGATTCTCGTTGCGATGCGCGAGGTCGTCTCATTGAACAGTTCCTTTTCTCTTCTGGCGCATGTCTTCTGAATCAGAAACTCCCAACATATTACAATCTCGCAAATAGAACATTCTCATCCATAGACCTCAGCATTACATCTCCGTCCCTTCTTCCCCTCCTTAACTGGGAAGTAATTCAGAACCCCTATGGAAGTGACCACTTCCCAATAGTTCTCAGCGCACCAATAGCAAATCAAAGTCCTCCACACGTTCCCAAATGGCAGACAGACGGAGCCGATTGGGAACAATTTCGAAAACTTTCGGTCTTAACTTGGAGTGACCTGTGTATGTTAAGCATAGAAGCTGCTGTGGACTACTTTACAGCTTTCTTGATTGATGCTTCAACTAAATGTATTCCACAAACAAGTGGACTCTCTGGCAAACGACGGGTGCCATGGTGGAATAGTGACTGTCGAACCGCACGAAAGAAGCAAAACAAAGCATGGAGGTTGCTTCGGGACTCTCCGACAGCGGAGAACCTTATAAATTTTAAGAACACAAAGTCGCAAGGCAGGAGGACGCGCCGACAAGCGAGACGGGAAAGTTGGCAGAAGTTTCTATCAGGCATCACTTCATATACACACGAGGGTAAAGTCTGGAACAGGGTCAGTAGGGTAATAGGAAGACAAACATATTCACTCCCTCTAGTAAACACACGAGGCGACAGCTTGGAGGACCAGGCGAACTCCCTGGGCGCGCACTTCGAACAAGTGTCCAGCTCCGCGCACTACTCATAGGCCTTCCAACGCTACATAACAAGAATAGAAAAACAGAAACTAGAGCGGAAATGTACAAACTACGAGGCATACAATGAACCTTTTTGTCTACCTGAGCTACAGGCATCTATAAACTGTTGTAATAAATCTGCCCCAGGTTCTGACCGTGTAGTTTATGCAATGTTGGCAAACCTACCTCTCGAAACGCAAAAAACCTTACTTTCCCTGTACAATGCTATCTGGTTTTCCGGCGCGATCCCTAATTCTTGGAAAGAGGCTATTGTCATCCCCATTTTGAAACAAGGCAAGGATCCATCCTTCGCTGCGAGTTACAGACCCATCGCACTAACAAGCTGCCTATGTAAACTTTTCGAAAAGATGATTAACCGCCGACTTATACATTTCCTTGAAACAAACAATCTGCTTGATCAATTCCAGTGCGGTTTTCGTGTAGATAGATCCACCACTGACCACCTGGTACGAATCGAGGCACAGATCCGAGACGCTTTCGTGCACAATCAATACTTTCTTTCTGTGTTCCTTGATATGGAAAAGGCTTATGACACGACATGGCGCTTTGGAATTTTAAGAGACTTGTCCCATCTAGGTGTGCGTGGTAGAATGTTTGCCGTAATCGAAAGTTACATGTCCAACCGGACATTCCGTGTTCGAGTGGGCAGTGTTTTATCTCGAACATTTGTCCAGGAAACAGGAGTGCCCCAAGGTGGTGTACTTAGTTGTACACTTTTTATCACCAAAATGAATACCTTGCGTCTTTGCATCCCACGAAACATGTTTTATTGCACATATGTCGACGATGTGCAAGTCGGTTTTAAATCATGCAACCTTTCAACGTGTGAGCGGCAGGTCCAGCTAGGTATAAACAAGATCTCGAAATGGGCAGACGAGAATGGGTTCCGATTTAATGCTCAAAAAAGCAGCTGCGTCCTGTTCTCTCGCAAGAGAGGCCTCCATCCTGACCCAGAGATTGACATGCATGGCCAACATCTCTCCGTGAAGACGGAGCACAAATTCTTAGGCCTAATTCTGGATAGCAAACTAACATTTATGTCACACATTAAGTATTTAAAAAACAAATGCCTGAAAACAATGAATGTTCTAAAAGTTTTGTCAAGAACTACGTGGGGTAGTGACAAGAAGTGTCTGATGGATCTGTATAAAAGCCTTATACGCACTCGCTTAGACTACGGAACAATAATCTATCAGTCTGCAACACCAAGTGCCTTAAAGATGCTTGATCCTGTCCACCATCTAGGTATTCGCCTAGCCACGGGCGCATTTCGCACTAGCCCCGTAGAAAGTCTCTACGCGGAATCGAATGAGTGGTCGCTCCATCTGCAGAGATCTTACTTATCATTTGTAGGTTTCCTCAAGGTGAACGCAAACAATGAACACCCCTTACATCCCACAGTCAATGATTTGTCCAGTTCTACTCTTTTTCACAACCGTCCTTCGTTGCGAGAGCCCTACGCACTTCGTGTGAGGGGCCTAGCTGAGGAAATGGGTGTGCCACTTCTCGAACACCGTTTGGCGGCCCCCCGCTGCGAATCTCCCGCCCTGGCAATGGCAGTTCATAGACTGTGATGTGTCCTTCGTGGAAGTTACGAAACACGCCCCTCTTGCTCATATTCATACGTACTTCCTTGAACTACATCACAAATACACATGCCCTGAATTTTTTACGGATGCCTCTAAGTCCTACACCTCTGTGGCATACGCAGCCGTCGGACCATCTTTTTCTGATGTCGGCATTCTGGACACTAATACAAGCATCTTCACAGCAGAAGCATATGCGATACTTGCGGCCGTAAAACACATTAAACAACTAAAACTACAGAAGGCAGTAATATACACTGATTCCCTGAGTGTGGTAAAAGCTCTGAAAACAATGAAAAAACATAGAACTCCTGTCCTTGTCTCACTATATTCAACCCTATGCACAATTTACGCGCTCAGACAGCATGTCGTAGTGTGCTGGGTGCCAGGGCACCGCGAGATCCAAGGAAACGTGTTGGCGGACCAGCTAGCTGCGTCCGCCCACGAAAGCACTGCCAATACATCCATAGGAGTCCCTGCACTTGATCTGAAACCCTTTCTGAAACGAAAGCTGAGCGACTATTGGCAGCGCTTATGGGATAGGCAAACAAAAAATAAACTTCACCTCATAAAGCCACATCTCGGGAATTGGCCGCCAGTATCGAGGTCACGCCACATAGAAGTAACACTCACAAGACTAAGAATAGGACACACACACAGTACACACTCACACCTTTTGTCTCGTTGTGATACACCTTTGTGTGATAGGTGTGGTGAACCACTGACTGTCATTCACATCCTCATTCAGTGCAGTGGATTAGATGCTATCAGAAAAAATCACTTCCCATCACAATATAGAGAACATATACCACTTCACCCATCCATGTTCATAGGCCAGGAACCAGTTTTTAAATATCAGTCACTCTTGGCATTTTTGAAAGAAGTCGGTAATTTTAATGTCATATACCCAGGCAAACCGTAGCACGACCTCTGAAACGAGGTTGTTGCTGCGGTAGCTACATTAGAGAAAGCACCAGCCTCCCTGCCTTTGGCCTCAAAGGCCTCGAGGAGGCATTCGTGCTATTTACCATCTCTCACTTGTAGATACCACACTCACTTGTAATTCATTTCACACCCATAGACCATACCACGTATCACTAGCATTATTTTATATTCTCTACACAGCTTTTACGCTTCTATATAGCACGTGATTTTAGGCCCATATACAGCCATAATACACCTCCATTGCAACCACCTGTCATCGCGTACGCCACATAAAATGACATGGCGCTCTTTGGCCACTCATGGCCCTTGCGCCAAAAAACCCCACTAATCATCATCAGTTCATGAAGTTTTCTGCAGCACGCACAGGATTTCGCACAGCATCGCTTATGCACGGTAACGGAGCTGAAATATAACCTTTCACACCGCGGCAAATAATTAGGTGGCGAGCTTCCATGGTTTGAGAAAGCATTTCGGTCTCATATCCATTTCAGTGCAGCTCATGACTTCATCCGGTGAAAGTTTACCGGGGCCGTACGTACGCACGTCCTATCTATTCCTATGCTAACAAACGGATACAGTGTACTAGAAGAGGGCAGTGGGCTTACTCTCCGGCGCAGGTTATGTCGTGGCGTGGCTCCACGAACGTCGCCAGTGTGTGCTTCTCTCTTCGCCCGGGTGGCGGCGCTGGAATCGCCATCAATAGGAGTTTGGAGGAGCGTTGCCTGAGAGAGCCAGAGAGCCGGCTAGCTCTTGCAGAGCAGCAGTTGTCGAGACACGTTTCATGGCTGTGGACGTTGCCGCGCCAACTTTTTTTTTTCCGGCAGCGTTTAGCCGTATGCAACACGCAAGACATTAGTATGCTTTTTAGTGCCTGAGCCATGCCGCAACATCGGCAAAATCACTGCTACGCACCTGGATGTCAATACAGGCTACGTGTACGTCAAGGGTGGGCCGAATCTGTCGTTGTTTGGGGTCCCGAAGGATCAGAACAAGCGTAAAGATTGAGAAAAGAACCCGCACAGAGCGGACAAGCCCCTGGAAGACAACGCAGTGTGCGAGCTTCATTTCGAGCTACGTTATGTGCTTAGAGACTATGTGCACAATATCGAGGGAAAAGAAGTGCGGGTACCTCGTGGGCAGGACCGTAAATGGAGAGGGGTTGAAGGGGTCTGACACCCCCCGAAATTTTTTAATGCGTTAACTTTTCGGGTGATACTAAAGTATTTACACTCCTTTACATCGACCACCAGTGGCCGAAGTTTGCCGTTCTACACAAAAATACCCCTCGAAAAATATTCCTGGGTACGGCCCTGCTCGTGGCCGTACCCATTCTCGGCACCTATATGCTGTGCCGACGATCCTTCCCAATCTGCCAACGCATCTTAGTGAGGAGCCTACGCAAGAGAGGACCGTTCGTATAAGGAAGATATATGAGATTCAGACGGACAGTAAAATCCCGAATTCTGTCCTTCCGACAATGCGGTGTCTACCGCTTACTCACACCGACGACGCTGTTGATGCAGGCTGTGAATGATGCCCAAAAGTGTCTACATCTTCACCATCTGATGATATAACTGGGTTTTATTTCTTAGAAGTGCCCTCACCGTACTGCAGTGGCATAGCCAAGGGGTGGCACACCAGGCCCATGCCCCCCCCCCCCCCCTTCCCCCGTAAAAAAATTCTACGTATGTCCCTGCCATACTCGAGCAAGCACAATTTTCCTGACCCCGTCGGTGTCGTATACCGCGCGGCCGTGTTGACCGCTAATGCCGAAGTGCTCTCCGAGAAAGTGGTTGCAGTGTGCCCGCTGCTATCCTCACAGCAAAAGTAATTTTTTTTACGTTATCACACGTCTTCATTTTGATGTGAAAGGACTGAACAGTGACAAAGCAGGAAAGCGGCAGAGGGCCAAGAAGCTGAAGGTGAGTCGTTAAACATGAAGTGAATAAAGTGCATCAATGGCTGGATGTTGTACTTCAGTTCTTGCAAATAAGAGCTTCGTGTCAAAAACACGAGCTTCGTGTGTATCTTAATTTCGTTTACCATTATGGCACTGTAAATATGCATAACAGACGTGTAACTGCATAATGATAATTAATAATAACCCCCCACAAAACTACTGTCTCGGTCATGTGCAACAACCAAAGTGGAACGAAAAATATTTAAGCTACAACTTCGTTTTAGCATAGCAAAGGCACAAACCCAGCCAGCATACCTGTATTTTTAAGGAGCGTGCGTGCACTGTTTTCTAATTCCATGGTGGAAGGCAAGGCATAATCTTGAAACAAAATCATTCTAGGGTCTACATCGCATGAAACCGTATATTTTGAAGGGTACATAGTCCTTTTCCGCGAGATGCTACATTGGGGCAAATACGATGTGGCCTAAACAAATATAGTGCTTGTCAAAATATGCAAAGAACTGAAGTGCGCAAAAAAAAAAAAGCAAAGCTTTAACTGCATCGCACTAAAAATGAGAAAGGCATCGGTAGCTTTGGCTGCCATCGGACTGACTTTCGGCAAACTCTATCGCAAAAGAACAGGGGGGAAAAGGCGAACTGAGAGCAACATACGCTCTCAATATAGTCAGAGAGCGGTCTATACAAGCAAGTTTATTTTAAATATCAAAGGAACGTGCGTCGCAACTCTAACGTGCGGCCAGCGGCGAGCAGCTTCTGCAAGCGAAGCATCTATTGAAGTTGCCTGTGGCGCCACCTCTCCTATGCGACGCCAACTGCGTCAGAGGAGCGGCGGAGTAAGCTCACTGCCCTCTTCTAGTACACTGTAAAACGGATTGACCCTCCATCGGGCGCCATCTTGAATCGTACAGCGCGCCACCTATAGACCAGAGCACGCCTATCTCGCACCCAGGCGCCTAGGCTCCCGGCGGCATACTCGCGCACCCAGACGCCATGTTTGTATTGAACTGCCAAGGCGTGTATCTGTTACATGGTAAGCGGCGTGTCCGGGACCTTAAAATACGAGAAAGCGCCTATTCACGCCGCTCCCGCTTACAAGAAGTCGTCTGGGCACCACTGCGCTGTCTTTGGATGCGAAAACAATCAGCGCAAGAGGAAGATATCACTCAGCACTGTCTGTGAAGATGACAACACAACATGGGAATCGTGCCATTGCGGTGTTTTCAGATTGCACAGATTTCCATCCGCAACGAAAAACGACGAGCTCCGCCGCCAGTAGATAATTGCAATCAACAGGAAAAACTACGAGCCCAGTAAAAGTGTACGAGTAAGTACACTTACTGCGTGTATTCAAGCGTGACGCCAGCTATTTCGCTTTACAGCAGTAATTTGCGTGCAGTATGCCTGTAGTATGCGGCACCAAATCATTGCCGTACTCTTTCGCAGGCCGCAGGCCAATAATAGGAGATATTAGGACTCACGCGTGCACGCACACTGCGCACGTTTAGTACAAATGTAACGGCGTACTGTCGCGATGCAAAGAAACGTGAACAGCGGAAAGCGTGGCTTTCGACTCGGTCGAACTGCGACATGCCTTGACTGTCGCTAGGCGAATCTGTGCTTTCAGCCGGCGTAGCACTACATCTTGCGCTGGCTGGCACATTCGCACGGCGTGCACCGCGTGTGTGGGTTCCGAGTGCCAGGCATGACTGGCAAACGATATACATATGCGCTGCATGAGAGCAAGCCGGAGCGGGATTCCAGCGCTACGGTGACACCGCCTGAAGGCACAAGTTTTGCTTAGCGACAGCTAAGGCATGTCGCAGTTCGACCGAGTCGAAAGCCACGCTTTCCGCCGTTCACGTTTCTTTGCATCGCGATAGTACGTACCTGATAAAGTTGCTTCCGCAGTCGGCAATGCACGTGCTGTAGACATTCCGGACCGTCGAGGAAGGTCTTCTCAACGTTTCACAAGAAAACAGCACGAATTTCCAGGCGAGGAAAAGCGCGAGACATGCTTACAGCCATACTCGGGCTGGGAGGTTTCGCGTTTGAACCCGGAGCGTCTGCTAGCCTGGCAGTTCCAGGTGTTGCTTCGCCGCACATGCAACAGGTGGCGGGACGTGCTGCCTATTATGGCGGCACACACTGAACTCGTTGTGTTCTGGTGTATAGACAGATGCGTGTAGGCGAGAGAGACAAAGATTCGACAAAGAAGAAGAAAATAAAAGGACGCTATTTCCTGCCTCCCGTCGAGGGGGCACGGCTCAGCGCCTTTACGGATGGGGAAGGGGGAAGTAAAGATGGTAGAAAGAAAGAGAGAAGAGAGCGAGAAGGGGTGGTAGATGACAAGAGATTGTCTTGTCAGTCCAGGCAGGAAGGACGAAGCTAAGGCGTTCGTCTGTAGGGCGTCGAGTTCCGGAAGAACCGCAAACTTCAGAAAGGCTCGCAGGGCTGCTATCCTGGACCGTGCGGAAAAGAGGAAGTCCTCCACAGTTGTCGCGGGGAGACCGAGCAGGCGGTAGCGGCGCACCATCTCGCATCCTTCACCCGGCCAGAACAGGGGAGGAGCAGATGATGTGCTCCAGCGTTTCTTCGGGACCCCATCTGCGGCATGCAGGGGATGAAGAGCGACCCTTGGTGTACATGCGCGCAGCAGGCCAGGCGCTGCCGGTCCGCAGGCGAAGCAGCAGGCAGCGCTCGCGTCTCTCCAGGCCAGTCTCCGGTAATGCCTGGTTCACGGTGGCGGCAAGCCTGCCGTAACGGCGCGGTGCCGTAGACCGTCGGCCACCGCCGCCCGCGAGAGAGCTGTTCAAAGTGCACGGCAAGCTCCGCCGGCGAGGCATTCAGGCCTCCGAAAAACATGGCTGCACTTCCGAATCCAGCTGTTGATCACCTCGAATCTATCAAGCGGCCGCCGTGCGCTCAATAGCTTGTGAGCTGCGAACTGATGCTTCCATTCGCTTTAGACTCATGTCCGCAAGCTTCGACAACACTGTGTTCGAATCGATTCGGCACCGTTTTTGAGATCCATACTCAAATAATCGATGTTGTAGGCTGAGCAAATAGCGTTGGGCGCTTCCGGAATCTCGGAGGGCATATATTACGCGTTTGCTAGTTGTTTCTAATCTTGGATAGCTGACGCCACTTGTCCAGGCGCGAGCTTCTTGACATGTTCTTCGGTTTAACGCTGCGCGTTTTTCAATGCTAGACAAACTAAAACGCTATTTTAACTGCTGGAACGCTGCCGGGCAACGACGCGGACGACATTCGCACTTTTAGCGTGAGAACCGCCGAGCAAGAATCAAGCAGCTCGAAGCGTCCCGGAGCAGACGCGGACGACGGGAAAGCCGAAAGCAGTCGACGCGGCTCACCAATGGAGCTCCGCCGTCGCTGATTGGCCACGTCGCTTTCCGGCAAACGGAAAACAGCACGAAAATGGGTCTCGGACCTATTCTCCGAACGGCAAAGAACGGCAGACGTGCGCGAACGAAACAGCCCGCGCACGGCGGCCTGAGAACGTCAAGCGGCAAACGGCGAGCCGCCGTGCCGCTACCGTGAACCAGCCATAAGGGCGGCGGTAGATTACCGCTTGCCACCCGTCTGTCAGGGTGAGCCGTTGGTAGCAGCTGCCTTAGGCGTTGTCGGGAGTAGCCCAAGAGGGCTACCGCCTTGGCGACTGGGGTGTCGCCGTGGTGAGCTGCCTTTGCGGCGGCGTCGGCCTCCTTGTTCCCAGCGATCCCAACGTGGGAGGGAAGCCAGTGGAGGGACAGGTGCACACCGCTAGCTCTGATGGCGGTTAGCTTGGCGTGGAGCAGCGCCACGGTGAGCCCAGCTTGGACTGGTTGCAGCAGCGCTTGTAGTGCTGGCCGGGAGTCGCAGAAGATCGCCACGGGCTGCTGGGGTGTTGTAGCAGCGAGGTAGTCGGCTGCCAAGTGAAGGCTAGCCAGTTCAGGTGCAGTGGAGCTGGCGTGGAAGGGAAGGCGGCACTGAATTGTAGTCCGAGTCGTTGGTATCACACAGGCAGCCGCGGCCGAGCGGAGGCTGTCCCGGACAGACCCTTCTGTAAACATCAGGAGATGGCCCCGTAGGCTGTCGTGGATTTTCGCCACGGCTGACTGGTGGAGCGTGCACGCCGCAGACGGCTTTTAGATGCGAAGAATCTTATGCTCGGGGGCTATGTCCGCCCTCCCTCCCGCGTCCGGCCACTTTCATGAAGTAGGGAAGCACCCACTATGCGAACCAGAACACTGTAGTACAATAAGGCCGTCAACCACCACTACAGTCATCAGAGTCATGGCCGAGAGCACAGAGAGGCTGCTTAGCAATGGCTATACTCCGTTCCACAAGCTGTTGGCAGTGCAGCCAAAGGTAGAGCTCTCTCGTCCAATCAGGGCTGTGTGAGCACAGCAAATAGTCCCTCAACTATTTTAGCAATCCAGAACTATTTTGCACGATACAAACGCATAAAATGACAGTATGGTTAGGATTGATGTTTTAAAGCGTCCAGAGTGTTTTAATAATTCGTGAAATTATTACAAAAAGCCAACATGGACGCGGCTGAGCGGAGGCTCCTTGTGAGGTGGTGATGCGCCGCTTTTCGGCAACATGGCGTCGCCCGAGTTGGTCGTGTGTCTTCAACGCGTCCCACAAACTGCTGCCGGTGAGCCATCCATCGAGTGTGCCCGATTTTCCCAAGCTGGCGAAGCTGATAGCTTTAAGCGCTAGCGCTTCGCGTCGAGTGCGGGGAGAGTGCAAGCGTGGATTCACTCACCAAGAGGACGGAAAAACCTACCCAGGTGAGCGAGCGAACGCTCTATCGGCGGAAAGCGCTGGCGGAGAACGCGGGCAGAGTCCTACTACCGAACAAGCATTCTTATTGGAAAGGCTGTGATCGCGCGAAGAAGCTGGACGATTTTTACCTTAGCGTCTTTCGATGGGTGGTGTACATCTTCTTTGACAGAGGTGAAATTCCAACTATCGCCAAGGTGGTGCAGCATGTCGAAGAGGACGAGACGCTACCGAATGTGTCCACAACGACGATGCCGAGGATGCTGAAGCAGCTTGGCTTCATGTACAAGGAACGCTCTCGGAACGCATTTCTCATAGAAACGACGCACATTGTGCATTGTCGCCGCCGGTTTCTGCGGAGCTGCGATATGGTGGCCTGCGACGCCAGTTTCAAGTTGTGATGAGGACAATGAGATGTGAACCCTTCTAACGTGCTCATGGCAATCAGTACGTGGTGCGTACAGGACGGGATCATTCAGTACTGTTACAGTGATAGTATAGCAAACAAAACAAAAAACAAAAAGAAATTACTATGTCGGAAAATAAACCTTCGGATTGACTGGTTCCATGATTCTCTCGTTAATTGACTCGATGATTCACTTAAACTGATTGATTGAATGATTAAGGTAAATAGACAAAGCCGGCCAGTTCCTTTGGAACGCAAGTCGGCCCGTCCAAAAATAAACAAAACAGATCAAGAGGATGCCAAGCGCCACCTGCTACAAAATTAAAAAGTTAATTATTACAGTAGACATTTTTTCACACAGGCGGGGCCACTTGTTATATTCACGGAAGCGACATCCGCGTAGGAACACAATTATCTAGTGCGCTCTGTCATGATTGGCTGAGGGCACCCGTACCTTCCACAGTACTGCCAACAGCTTGTGAAGCGGAGTATAGGCAGGTGGTGTCTCTCACCCAGGTTGACTCGAATCCTTGATCTTGCTGGCATGTGTTTGGGGGGACGCAAGCAAAAAATAACGCGCTCTACCGGTGGTGTCTGTCGCCCACGTTGACTCCATTGCTTGCATGTGGTGGCGGGGGGCTTTGTCCGTCCCTCCTTCCGGCATCCCACAGCCCCTCTCCTACGCTCCCACCCTTTCTCTCCTCTAAGAATCCTCTACTCTACGGAGCGGCGCCCGCGTCCCGTTGACACCATTCCTTGATCTTGCTTGCATTCCTTGCGGGGGCTTCGTCCGTCCCGCGTCCCACACCCCCCTCTCTCCTCCTACGCTCCCCCACCTTCCTCTCCTCTAGGAATCCGCTACTCTACGCAGTGGCGCCCGCGGCCCGTTGACTCCATTCCTTGATCTTGCTTGCATGCGCTTGCGGGGGGCTTTGTCCGTCCCTCCTCCCCGCGTCCCACACCACCACAGCGCGTGCGCGTCCCCTCCTACGCTCCCCCCCTTTCTCTCGTCTAGGAATGCTCTACTCTACGGAGCAGCGCCCGCGTCCCACACTTCACAGCGCATGCGCGCCTCCTCCCCCCTCTCTCCTTTCCTACGCCCCCCCCCCCCCCCCCCCCGTCCTCTCCTCTAGTAATCATCTACTGTATGGAGCGGCGCGCACGACAGGTAGTGCAACAGCTGCATACTCCGCTAGGGGGCGCCGCAGTAGTTCCGGGGTATGAAAATGACAGAGCGCGCGCGCCTCATTCTCTCTCCTGTGCAGCGCCGCAAATCGGGAGCAGCGACGTTTCTGCCGCTGAAGCCAGCCATCTCCCCGCTGCTTCGCATCCACACTTGATTGCCTTTAGCGGGAGATGGGGCAAGTTTTTTGCTCAGGTTGGCCAGCTCCAATTGCACGTCCAGAGGCTGCTGGTGCGGTGGAGGGGGGATGATAGGGCAAGGAGCCTGGGGTACCAGTTCATTGTAGAGGGCGCAGATTTGTCCCATCCGCGAAGCTGGTCGGCTCCGCAGTCTCCGAAGTAGGGCAGCGCCCCCCAGGGGGCCCTGTGGAGACGGTCCACATGATGCAGCGCCTGTCGCAGCATAACGAGCGACAGGGGCCACACCTGGGCCTCCGCCACTGAAGCAGCCGCGGGCGAGTGGCGGGGGAGTCCCAAGAAGTGCCGAACTACCATGCGGTGTTGCCGCTCCAACAGCTCCTTGCGGTGTGGCGCCAGTTGCACCAGGGGCAGTGCATAGGTTTGCACCGCCGTTACAGCACCCTCGTAGAGCCGAAGGGCCATCCGCGGGGTGCACCCTTGGCCCCTGCTGAGCAGCTCGCGGAATGCACGTCAGCACACGGTGAACGCTGGAGAGAGAACATGATCTTTATTGCGCGCGTATTGCGCCACGCGATGCGGGCGCTGCAAGCGGGAGCGCACCGCTCGGAGTTCGTGGCGCTGTAAGCGATAGTGGGGACGTGTCACTACACAACAAAATAGAAGCACGCGGCAAAATGTCCACTCACTTTTCTTAGAATATGGCTTCATCATGTATGTCTTCAGAGTAAACGCCTCGTCACCAACAAAATGGCACGTTGCCAATTGCTCTGATGCCAGGATCTAGCGGTACTTAATGGTGCCCTGAATCAACTTAAGTTTGCTTTTACTGCATATGTCCACGTCCAACTCGCTTCCGCTGTGCCAATTTCAATAGACAAGAAGCTAAACTGTAACAAATCACAGTCAATTTTAGCACTGATAGTTAACCGGCACTATTCATCAGGCTTCCAGAGCATGACTTTAAGCGAATTGATAAGCGTTATAGGTCATTGCGATGGACGCTGGTTAGACAGACAGACAGACAAGGAACTTTATTAAGGTCCTGAGGAGCCAGCCAGTGCAGTCCTACAGAGGACCCCTGGCTTGCTGTCGGCTAATCCCATGTTGGAGCCGGGAGGCCATGCCTCAAACATGTACCATTCTGGCCTCAAATAACTACATTAAAGTGATCCTTAAATTTTAACGCGATAGCGTTAAAGAGCTCGTTTCGCAGAAATTCCGGCGTCGGCGTCGTTGGTTGTGAGCGAAAAATCATCATCTTGTCCGTGACCGAAAAATCAAGAAGGAAGCAAATAAAATAAATAACAAAAATTTCCGGGTCCGAGTGAGGACCGAACCTAGGCCGTCTGCGTAGCAAGCAGATGTTCTACCACATAGCCACGACTTTGCTTGGAAATACGGTGAAAATAACTTCCTCTGCTTGGAAATGCAGTGAAAATAACTTTTCATGCTTTGCAAACACACGCGTCCTATATACAGGCGTCACAACACAACATGTAATATCGCAGTATAACTGCGTGGTACAAGCGTACATTGCCATCGGGTGTCAGAACATGTGAATAACATAACGACATCGTGGTTTAAAGCCGGCCACCCACTACAAAAGGAAACGCACGTTAATGCGCGTATTCCCTTAAGACCACATAGTCGGTGCATAGCAAGTTGGAAAACATTTCACTGGCATACTGCTCATGGTTTAAAGCATGCTAACCATTACATAGTATGCACTAAGTGGTTCAAGTACGCGCTAGGGACACGATATCGCTATCGCGTTATACTCTTAAAGGCGAAGCTTAAGGGTCCCCCCAATTTTGAGCATAATTAGCGTACAAATGTGGTAGAGGAAGTTCATTTTGTTCGACCGTTAATTTCCGTTTTTGTCCCAACAGTGTCTACTGCTGCGTTAGCGGCATCTATCAGCTTTCATCTGTGTTCTTAAGCTAACTTATTATGTTCTGACGAATCTTTTATACTCAGCATGTACAGTTTGATGGCTAAGAAAGGGAAAATAGACAACCACCCGTGTGTAACACGAAGCTACAAGGAAATCCGTACGGATTTCTCAGAAAGAAAAACTTCTTAGTTGCCCAAAAATTCGTCCTGGTCCGGGTTCGAGCCCGGGACCAACGCCTTTCCGGGGCGGCCGCTCTACCAATGTGAGAATACACAGCGCTTACCTAGCTTGGTTAGCGATAACCACGATTACGAGACGGGAATTAGTACACTTGCTATGTACAGGTGCCCCAAAAGTACAACGGAGCACGCGAGCCGTGGCCAAACCACGGGAAACCGCATCCCAGTACGCACTATCAGATAAGTGGTTCTTTATTTATTAACGCAAATGTGCCAGAGTGCCATCAATCCCGTTTATAAGTAAAAACAACTGCTTTGATAGATCGCGCTGGTACGCAGCTCTGTGTAGTTCGGCCACAGCTCGCGTGCTCCGTTTTACTTTTGGAGCCCATTTATGCATTTGCACATTTCAGGAAACTCCTGGCTTTGAGAAAATCAATTCCTGACCCGCGTTCACGTAACCATGGTCATCGAAATATCTAATCATTTCTCCATGAAAAGTTTTGTCGTGCCAGTTTTAAGTGGTTTGTTTTTATCCAACTTTGACGAGGAAGTGGACAAGTGTGTTCAGAAAACTTTTATTGGAAGAATTGTTTTATCTGTCGATGATTTGCTAATTCTATAAGAAGGCGTGGCTAATCATGTAGAGGATGTTGTCGTGAATAGCGTCCTCCAAGCTTTTAAAGCATGCGCTTGTGGGCTAAGGTTCACACGAGATGCGAGCAGATGGGTGCTTACAGTTCCTCGATCTGGGCATTGGATGTCGACTCTGCTGGACGTATTGCCCGCGAAGTAAAAAAGAAAAAATGCGCCCACCTCCCCGAAGGGGAATCGTGAGGAAATGCGAATGCATTTCGCGCGCGCTTCACTCCATTTATATATGGTGGTTGTGGTTCGAAGAAGGAAAAGGCGCCTGATTTCTGCAGCCCGGTCGGGAGCAAGGCGCAGAGCCTTTTTTTTTTGCTTTTTCTTGTTTTTTTTAATTTTTTTATTTATTTTTTTTAATTTTTTTTATATATAGCTCCGCCGAGCTCCGCCGCAGTCCGCTTTTAGTTAACGCGCACGCTGCGAATTTTTATTGTTCAACAACGCACAGGAGAAATCTCCCACCGGCACCACCTTGGAGGTCAAGATTCATTGCCATATATACGGGGTGGCCAGTGAACGGTTGTGCAGCGCGAGCAGTCGGTTTTTTCAACCAAGAAACTCGCTAGCAGACGCTGCCTGTGTCGGCGTCGCGAGGCGAGAGAGGGAGAGGGGGGGCGCATGCGCAGTGGGAGTGTGGACGCTGCGGGCAGAGATGCCTAGAGAAGATAGGGGGGAGCGTAGGAGAGGAGAAGAGAGGTGGGACGCGCATGCGCAGTGGGAGTGTGGACGGCGCGGGCAGGGATGCCTAGAGGAGAGAGGGGGGAGCGTAGCAGGGGGAGAGAGGAGGGGAGGCGCATGCGCAGTGAGGGTGTGGTTGCCGCGGGGAGGGATGCCTAGAGGAGAGAGAGGGAAAGAGGAGGTTTTTTATTTTTATTTTTTTTTGAAAGGGTTTGCGCATGCGCAGTAAGGGTGGTCACGCCGCACACCACCACCACCGGATTAAGCTTCGCCATAAGATGCTTCACATCTAACACCTGCCGGCGCGCACACCTCCTCAACCTATCCTCCTCCTCCTCCTCCGCGGACAACGCCGCACAACGCCAACGCCGGATGCCTGACATAGCCCGACTATGAAATGCATTCGCATTTTAAAAAAAACTTCCCCATCTCCCGCTAAAGGGAACCATGTGTGGATGCGAAGCAGCGGGGAGATAATCAGCTTGAGCGGGAGGAACGTCGCCGCTCTCACTTCACGGCAGCGGTCCGGGCGCTCATCGCGGCGCTGCACAGGAGAGAGAATGAGGCGCGCGCGCTCCGTCATTTTCATACCGCGGAACTACCGTGGCGCCCCCCAGCGGAGTATGCAGCTGTCACACCACCTGTCGTGCGCGCCGCTCCGTAGAGGATTCCTAGAGGACAGGACGGGGGGCACCGTAGGAGAGGAGAGAGAGGGGGAGGGGACGCACATGCGCTGTTGGCGTGTGGGACGCGGGAGCCGCTCCGTAGAGGAATCCTAGAGGAGAGAGGAGGAGGGGACGCCGGAGCCGCTCCGTAGAGGATTCCTAGAGGAGAGATGGGGGAGAGGACGCGCATGCGCTGTGAGGATGTGGGACGCGGGCGCCGCTCCGTAGAGTAGATGATTCCTTGAGTAGAGAATGGGGGGTGAGCGTAGGAGAGGATAGGGGAGGGGATGCGCATGCGCTGTAGGGGGGTGTGGGACGCGGGGGGCCGCTCCGTAGAGTAGAGGATTCCTAGAGGAGAGAAAGGGGGGTGAGCGTAGGAGAGAGAGGGGGGAGGGGACGCGCGCGCGTTGTGGTGGTGTGGGATGCGGGAAGGACTAAGCCCCCTCCAAACACATGCAAGTAAGATCAAGCAATGGTGTCAACCTGGGCGATAGACACCACCTGCCTAGCCATTGCTAAGCAGCCTCTCTGTGCTCTCGGCCATGACTCTGATGACTGTGACAGTGGTTGACGGCCTTCATATTACTACAGTGTTCTGGTTCGCATAATGGGTGGTTCCCTACTTCATGAAAGTGGCCGGACGCGGGACGGCGGACGCGAGAGGGACGGACAGAGCCCCGACTAGAGCTGTGCACGGGCCGCATTTTCGAGCCCGAGCCCGGCCCGGGCCCGCTGACAGCGTCGAAGGCCCGCCCGAGCCCGACGCTAAAGAGCTGTGGGCCCGCCCGGCCCGGCCCGGCGTACAAAAACAAAAGTTCGGGCCCGGCCCGGTCCGGCCCGATCTTATGAAGCTTCGCTACGGATACAATATCTCTATTTCCGATAATAAGGCATATTATTCAACATATCAAAGAGACACATACGTAATCGACACATGACAGTCACTATAAACACAAATTAGAAGTTGTGTATATATAACAAGCTATCCAACGATTCGGGCTTAGTGAAGTGCGGCGCTCCTGCATCACATATTCAGCCAGACTAAACTTCCGTTCGCTCCTCCCTCTGGTAGCAGGAATTGCTATTATCTTTTTCGCAAGCTAGCAAGCTTGGAATATTTAGGCTGCTTGTTCTTCCTGGAGTTTAGTGCTTGAGATGCAGGACAGGAGGATGATTTCATCGATAGATAATGAAGAAGCTCGTCTTGTGTGAACGGTAAATTATTGCTATTGTCGCTCAACTCATTAAATAATTCTAAGCATTGCTTTTCTGAAAGCAGGCTACTTTCCACAATTTTGTACACTCATTTCCGAAAGTGAAGAAATAATGCGTCGTAAGCTTCATTCGGGCTTTTCATCTGGCCCGGCCCACCCGAATTTAAAAAATATAGCCCGAGCCCGGCCCGGGCCCGAGGTCAGAAGACGTCGGCTTACCCGAACCCGGCCCGCGGGCCAGCCGGGCTCGGGCTTTCGGGTTACCCGGAGCCCGTGCACACCTCTAGCCCCGACCATTAGATGCTTCGCATCTAAAACATATCCACGGAGTGAATGATGATGAGTGGGCGAAGCTCTGGAGGTTCATCGGTAAACTGTGAATCTTCGGTGAATTTTCGTCCAGTACATCATCAAAGACGTGACAAATACTGTGTGTATATATACAAAAAATTTTATTCATTCGTAAATGGTAGCTAGACGTGGCTTCCGGTCCCCATTCATTATAACGGCTTTATGGTCGGTGAACTGGTTTGGTTTGGTTTGGTTTGGTTTTTATGGTGCATAAGCAACTTAGGCCATCATGCACCAAACGCGTGGTATGGTTCTCTTAAAATGTTGGGATACCTCGCCGAGTCCTTGTCTAGGCAAGGGCCCCGAGGATACCAACAGGTTAAAAAGACCTCGTCCTTCTTCTCAATAGTGAGAAGTTCAACGAGGTGTTCCTGTGTATTTAGACGGCGTAGGGTATGAATTTAGAGTTTGTCTAGAAAGCCTGCTTCTCTCTGGAAGCTAAAAACGTATGAGGTATCAACCAGCGCGTCTTCGCTTAGGAGCAATGCAGGATGAAGTGGTATATGTTCCCTGTAAAATACGGTAAAATGTTTTTTCCTTAGTTCTTCCAGTTTAGTGCATGACAGTAATATGTGATTTACTGATAGCTCACATCCGCATCTCTCACACAGAGGTTTGTCTTCTTTTGTTAGTAAGAAATTGTGTGTGAGGTGTGTGTGTCCAATGCGTAAGCGACATAAAACTACTTCCATGAAGCGTTCTTGGTGTGTACATGACTCCCATTCTTCTATGGTGGGTTTTACGAGGTGTAGCTTATTCTCTGCTTCCGACTCCCATCTAGACTGCCATTTATTTCTCAGTTTGTGGTGTACTGATTTCACGATGTCTTTGTAGGGAATGCTGACGTTCTTGATTGCTTTATGCCGTGCTTTCGCTGCACATTCATCTGCCTTCTCATTTCCACAGATTCCGACGTGGCTCGGTACCCAGCAAAGCTTTATGTTGCGTCCCTGTTTTAGAACTGTTAGTATGTTGTGTAGGATATCGCCTATCATTGGTACACACGCGTTTCTCGGCTGAAGTGCTGTTAGTACACTTAATGAGTCTGTGTATATTATACTGTTCTCGATGTTTTCATTTGCTATTTTTCCTACCGCCACTGAGACTGCGTAGCATTCTGCTGTAAAGACGGATGCGCATTGGGGTAGCCGAACTGCATGTTCCCAGTGATTGTGTATTACCGCACTTCCTACGTATTGTGTTGATTTGGAACCGTCGGTGTAGAATGCTGTGTGTTTCGCATATTTTGCCTTAAGTGCTAGGAATTCCTGTAGTATGTGCTCGTGGGGTGTTTGCGTTTTTTGAAATTGATGATGATGATGTATGGTGTTTAATGGCGCAAGGGCCATTTGATGGCCAAAGAGCGCCAGGCAATGTGACAGGAGATGTGGACGATGATTATGGTAAGTGGCTGTATAAGGGCCTTAAAATTCCTCGCACTAAGGCGGGTAACACATAAAAGTATTAAAATTATGAGAGTGAAGTGAAGTGTGTATATTGAGAATGAATGGCGAGTGGTAGTGATAATAATACTATGATGGAGATATATGGCTTCAGCACGAGTGCCTCGTCAACGCCCTTGAGTCCAAGGGCCAGGAGGCACGTGCTTTGTTTGATGTAATCACCGCAGCAGCGACCTCTTTTTGGAGGTCGTGCTACGGATTGCTTGGATATATCACATGGAAACTACGCACGTGCTAGGAATTCCTGTAATATGTGCTCGCGGGGTGTTTGCGTTTTTTGAAATTGAGTCAGCGTGAAATCACACACAGAGGGTAGGCAGTACCAAGGCGGGAGAGCATTAGGTCTCTTAGCGATCTTAGGCAATGCTTCCTTTACATTTAAATCTTGCCACTTCTCTTCAAAGCGAAGTAGGAGAGGCCTTATTGTTTGGGGGTTTATTGATAAATAGTGTTCTGGATGGGGCACTGATTTACTATAGGGTGACAGAGGTGGTTGGGCATTGAACGAATCTTTAGAACGTATGAACATGTGAGCATGGTTATTCTGTCTGCCAGTGGTGGCTCATTGGTTTCTACATACAGACTTTTAATGGGTGACGTCTTATATGCGCCGGTTGCGAGGCGCAGACCTAGATTGTGTACCGGATCCAGTCGTTTTAGATACGATTGTCTCGCTGACCCATATACTACACTGCCATAATCTAGACAGGATCGTACAACTGAACGGTAAATTTGTAGTAGGCCTGCCCTATCTGAACCCCAATGTTTGCGTGACAGGACTTTAAGTATGTTCAGCGATTGGGATGCTTTTTTCTTTAACGCTTTTATGTGTGGAAGGAATGTAAGTTTCCAGTCAAAAATTATACCCAGGAACTTGTGTTCTTTTTTTTACTGGTAATTCAGTTTGGTTTAGGTGTAAGGTAGGGTCTGTCTGTATGCCTCGTTTGATAGAGAAAAGAATGGCGACTGTTTTTTGCGCAGAAAAGCGGAAACCATTTCTGTCTGCCCATGTTGTCAGTTTGTTAATGGTTAACTGTACCTGTCTTTCACATGTTGATGTGTTGCAGGATGTGCTAGCTATCTGGAGGTCGTCAACGTAAAGTGAATACATGATTGACTTCGGTATTATTTTGCTGACCGAGTTCATTTTCACGACAAATAGTGTTGTGCTTAGAATGCATCCTTGAGGCACTCCATTTTCCTGAGTGAAATTTTTCGATAGTGTCGAGCCTAGGCGCACTTGGAATGAACGGTTAGATAGGAAGTCTTTTAGGCAGTTTAACATCCTTCCACGGATTCCTAGCTCAGCCAGGTCCTGGAGGATTCCGAACCTCCAGGTGGTGTCGTATGCCCTTTCTAAGTCAAAAAAGACGGCCAGACAGTTTTGTTTGTGTACAAACGCTTCTCGGACAGTATGTTCGAGGCGTACTAGGTGGTCGGTTGTACAGCATGATTTTTTAAAACCGCATTGGTAAATGTCGAGAAGTTTGCTGGATTCTAACACGAATGACAGCCTAATATTAACAACACTTTCAAAGGACTTTGCTAGACAGCTGGTGAGAGCTATAGGTCTGTAGCTGCTAGGATCGGTTGGTGGCTTTCCCGGTTTCAAAAAAGGAACAATAATAGCCTTCTTCCAGGCGTCAGGTAATTTCCCTGATATCCACACTTTGTTAAAGAATGTCAGAAGTGTTTCTGTGGCGGGTTCGGAGAGATGGGCTAGCATTTGATAGTGTATCTCATCAGGTCCCGGTGCATTCTGTTTACCTGCATCCAATACTGCGTGTATTTCTTGTCGTGTAATTAAGCAGTTGTAGGGTTCGTTTGTATTGCCGCTCGTTGGAAGTTTTTGTTTTTCGGCTGTATGTTTGTGTTTCAGGAATGATTGTGTGTAATGTGACGAGCTGGAAACAGCACAGAAGAATTCACCCAGAATATTTGCCTGTTCTTCAATACTTGTCTGTACGCCAGGGGTTGTGAGCAAGGGTACAGTGAATGGGGAGTACCTGCCGTCTATCTTTCGGACCCGTTCCCACATTTCTTTTGATGTAGTGGTGCTGTTTATGGACGAGACGTACTTTTGCCACGAAGATTTTTCAGCGCTGCGACGGATGTATCTCGCTTCCGCTCTGGCCTTTTTAAATTTTACAAAGTTTTCCGGTGTTGGGTACCTGCGAAAGGTTCCCCAGGCTTTGTTTTGTTTCTTTTTTGCTTCTCTGCATTCGTATGTGTACCACGATTTGTGGTTTTGTTTTACCAGTCCAGAGGTCTGAGGGATGGATAGGCGGGCAGCTGTAATGATACAGTTTGTGATACATTCGTTTAGTTCATCTATGTTTAGGTTGTCTGGCGCTATATTTTCTAGGCAAGCCTTTTCTTGGAAGAGGGCCCAGTCAGCTAAATGTAGCTTCCAGCGTCGTGGTTTTCGTTGGATGACTTTAGGTGATGTTGTTAGGCTGATTATTATGGGCAGATGATCGCTTCCGTATGGGTCATTTAGCACATCCCATTTGAAATCCATAAACACGGAAGGTGAACAAAAAGATAAGTCTATACAGCTCATTTTCCTTGAGCTGGGAGAACAGTAGGTTGGTTTTCCTGCGTTTAGTAGACAAAGGTTATTGCTTAATAAAAAATCCTCAATGATTTGGCCTCTAGTGTCAGTTTTTTCACTACCCCAAAAATTGGAGTGCGCATTAAAATCACCGACTACCAGGAAGGGCTCTGGCAGCTGCTCTATAAGGTGTTCTAAATCAGCGATGGATATTCTAAGGTGCGGCTCCAAGTACACGCTGCACACTGTGATCGTTTTAAATGTGTGTATGATGGCCGCCACGGCTTCTATTCTGGTTTTAAGTTTATGTTCCCGCGCTGGAACTCCACTCTTAACTATAATAGCAACACCACCTGAGAGCCTACTTGCCTGCTCTCGGTCGTGCCGAAATACACTATAGTTTTTCAAGATGTTTCTGTGTTTAGGACCTAAGTTCGTTTCTTGTAAACACAAGGCTACTGGTGACAGAGTGGTTAGTATGTCCTTTATGTCGCTTAGGTTATGTAGGAGTCCCCTGCAGTTCCAGTGTATAAAAGCCATGTTGTATTTTATGGGTAGGGTAGAAACCTAAGTTTTGTTTTCAGGCCCAGTGATCCTGGGCTTGTCTTTTTGCGATCCAAAGAGTCCCGCCGTCCTTCTGACGTCGACGGCCCAGGACTACCTTGACTCGTGTCCATCGTATCGCCTGACACGCTGGACTCCGTCCCGACTGTACGGATTTGTTCGTGTTTAGCCTCGCCGCGTGGAGAGAGGGCCTTGAGGCTCGCTGACCTTGGGGTCCGCAGAGCCTGAGTTCTAGACAGTGGTGCAGCGCGAGCTGCGTCCACTTTGGGCGCTGGATGCCCTACCCCGGCGTCACTAGGTGTGCCCTGGGCAGGCGCTGAAGACCGCTGTGTTGCCGCGCCCTGTTGCAGCACAACGGAATAGCTTCTGCTTTCCATCAAAGAAAGACGCTTCCGCGCTTCTCTGAAGCTGATGTTTTCTTTAACTTTGAGTGTAACAATGCTCTTTTCTTGTTTCCATGTTGGGCAAGCTCGCGAGTAAGCAGGATGACTACCCTCGCAGTTCACGCAGTGGTGTGGTTCGACTTTGCAGTTTTCAGAAGTGTGTTCGTGCGAGGCGCACTTAGCACATGTGGTTTGGCCCCTGCAGCTCTGTGAGCTATGGCCGTATCGTTGGCAGTTGAAGCAGCGTCGCGGATTCGGGATGTAAGGACGTAGTTTGAGTTTGGTGTAGCCAACCTCCACAGTTTCCGGTAGTATGCTCGATGCGAATGTAAGAACAAAGTGCTTTGTTTCGATTTCCTTATTTTCTCGTTTGATTTTTATTCTGTACACATTTGTGACGTTTTGGTCCTTCAGTCCGTTTTGGAGTTCTTCTTCACTCATGTATTTGAGGTCATCGTCAGAAATGACGCCTCGGACGGTGTTTAGTGATCGGTGAGGGGTAATGGATACTGGAATGTCTTCGAAGGCTGTGATTTTTGAAAGGTTTTCGTACTGGTGTTGGTAGAGCACTTCCAAAAGAAGGTCCCCATTGGCTAGCTTCTTTATTTTATATCCTTGCCCTAAGGTGTCGGTTAGGGTTCTAGAGACTTTGAAGGGAGACACATGTCTTGCTGTTATTTCCGAGTGCTCACTGTGAATCACTTGGAATCTGGGGAAGGTGTTTTTGTTGTTCATGAAGAACTTTGCTGTCACATCGGTGCGCGTCCTCTTCTGAGGGTGGCGATCAGTTGAAGAAAGCAAAGGGTCCATCTAATTTGTATACGTTTCAGCCGCGGTAGCAGCCGCCCACCACGGAGCCCAACGAGGGGACGGGACAGGAACTCGCGAGCAAGACCTGCCCGCGCCAGCTGTATACCGCGACTATAACCACATATGGCGTAACTCAGGGTGGTTAGCCACACAAGGTTAACCCTCGCCGCCAGGAAACAAGGAAGTATATAGAAGAAAGGAGTAGACAGGAAAGATTAAAAGTGAGAGAGAAAGACGAAGATGTGAGGAGAGAGAGACAGGAAAAGGCGACTGCCGATTTCCCCTGGGTGGGTCAGCCCAGGGGTGCCGTCTGCGTGAAGCAAGGGCCAAAGAGGTGTGTTGCCTCCGCCGGGGGGCCTTAAAGGTCCAATCACCCGGCGTCGGCTCAACCCCCAGGATCCCTCTTTCCCCGGACACGGCAATGCCACGCACGGCGAGGCGTGGGAGGGGTCGAAACCCCCCTTTAGCTGCGCAGACGCCCCTGCGGGATCGGTGAACTGGAGGGATAGGGGTTCTTATATGGCTCCGTAGAGGATTCCTAGAGGGGAGAGAGGGCGTGAGCGTAGAGGAGGGAGAGGATGCACATCCCCTGTGGAACGCGGACGCCGCTCCGTAGAGTAGAGGATTCCTAGAGGAGAGAAAGGGGGGTGAGCGTAGGAGAGGAGAGAGAGAGGACGCGCGCGCCGCTCCGTACAGAAGAGGATTCCTATAGGAGAGAAAGGGGGTGAGCGGTGGAGAGGAGAGAGAGGGGGGAGGGGACACGCATGCTCTGGAGGGGTGTAGGACGCGGGCGCCGCTCCGTACAGTAGAGTATTGCTAGAGCAGGGGTGCAACAGCCGAAGTAGAATTTGGAGTAATCTTTGGAGCAGTAAAATGTTACTTTTGGAGCGCTAAAATCCAAATTTGGAGCAGGTTACAAGGGAAAAAACAACCATTTTTATCATGAAAGACCAAATTTGGAGCAGTGTAAAAGCGACTTACATTAAAAAAAAGGATCTACAAACCATTCAACATCACCTAAATCATGCAGAGTGAACATGAGCACTGCTATTTCAAGAAAAGTAGTATTTTGAACCACTCCACTGAACAAACAATGATAAAAGTCCACATCAGCATTTGCCGCACCTGTCATTTCCTTTGACAGACCCTGCGAATTCAAATGTAGATCTGCCAAGCTGGCGACCTTGAAATTCGGGGGATTCGTAAAACTGAGAAGTAGGGGTGGCGAAAAGAAAAAAAAACTTGCGTAGTTTTTTTTTAGGGCTGCAGAAATGTCAAATACTGCTCCAAATGATTGCCAGTAACTTTTTTAGGCGTCAGCGACCATACTCACAATTATGCGGCGTATACACGCATGAGGAACTGAACAAAATCTGCTGCGTCCTGCGACTAGTGCTAACAGCCCCTTCCAAATCTTACTACGCTTTTCCGCAGGGCACCGGTGTACTGCGGCGAAGGTGGCCTAAGCAGCGTTCTGCACGGGTTTGAACAAGGCCAGGAAATTTTCGAACACCGCTACATCCCCCCCCCCCCCCCTGTTTTTTTTATTTCACGATGGGGTTAGGTTTAGGGCACAACTTCTCGGCTCGCTTGCAAGGCGCGTTCCACCAGAGAAAGTAGCAACGGCGCGTGCCCGTTGGCCCGGGGACGGCACCGGATATCTATAGATGGCTTGCACTGACGTCACTGAAACCGCTATGTTGGTGCACCGCATGGAACATGTAAGGTTTGTGACGTCGTGTTTTATTGTTATCGTTGCTACGCTTGCAAGTTCTTTTGTTATTGACGCACCGAGGCCAATAAAATTCCGACCATAGCGTTATCATATTGAAGCACGTGAAGCGCGATGCGATTATGCTGCCTTCACGTCATCAAGGCCGCCATGTTGGTGAACCAGTACGTTATTGAGCTGCGACGATGACGTCACATGCAAGCCACCTATAGCCGGGACGACGCAACTTCAAGACAGAAAAATGTTTTATGTGCCGTTGCTACGGCAACCAACGTAGTCGCCGGCAACGCCGGTGTCCGCAGCATGTAAGGCTCGTTCACACCGAAAGCGGGGCGGCCAAAGCGGCCAAGCGGCAAGGCGGAAAGCGGGGAAAACCTCCTCTCCAGGCGGCGAAAGCGGGCGGAAAACGAGGCGGCATGTCCGATTGCTCCCGGACCAATTTTTTGCCGCCCGCCCAAGGTCGCCGCTTTGCCGCAGCCAATCAGACCGCGCTGCGTTGGTGGCGTGGCGGTGGAGTTGGTGTATCTTTGGGAGAAGCAGTGCCACGTGATTGCGACACGCGCGCGATGCTCCGCCTCCTCGGCCGCGCGGGCAGCCAAATGCAGTGTGCGGTCTGAACAGGTGCGCGCACTAGCCGCCTCGCCGCTTCGAAAAGCCCGCTTTCCCGCTTTGCCGCTCCGCCTTCGGTGTGAACCAGCCTGTAGAGTTTGTTCGCGCGCGGAAAACGCGGCATACGCTTCCAGCTTTAGTTGCTAACATGCCATAGCCGCGTTTGCTGACTAGGAAACTGTCGTGACCGGCCTTTGCAGGCACCGGAGACTCCGGAGGAAGATGAAGAGGCTGGAGGAAGGCAAACTTAACAGAGGATTTATTACATATTTACATGGCCAGAAAATCTCTCTCGAATGAGCTCGGTGGCTCCTTATAAAGAGTTATCTTCTCCGCTGATCCGTAGGTGTGGGAAGGGCACCAGAATTCGTTGTCCAATCCCAGAACACACAACACTTCCGAGGGTGACGCCCGCACCCGCCCAGTTCCACGTCGTCGACTGGGGCGTGGCCACAACATTGCACCAGGGGCACCAAGGTGGTGACCTGTGAAGGCCGCAGGAGGAGGGTTCCCACACTCGGACGACCGGGCACATCAAAGGTCCGCCGCTCACCACGCAATTAGCGGGACGAGTTGCCATCCGCGGCGACGCCGCCGTCTCCCCAAAGAGTATGTCGCGACCGAAAGTTAATGTGGTCGTCTCGTCGAACAACCCGCGGCGTCGGACTGCATGGCGCCTCACTTCCCGGCTCGGAAGGACAATGCGCGGCTGTCAGCAGGCCAGCAGCCCATCGGCGACTTGTTTGATGAACAGAGAACGCCGTTCCTCCGTGGGCCCAGGCGCCGATCGTAACAGCTCGTCCACCGGCGGGAGACTCGACCTGAGGGGGGACCAGCCGTACAGGTTGCCCGAAGCGTCGTGGTTTGGTGGCGTCCTCCAGGCCACTGCCGATGACGCACCACGGCACTGGCACTTTGCACTCGCTCCGTGGGGCTTTTTCCCTGGGGTTACACAAACACACACACGAGCACAAGCACCGGAGAGCGCCCTGCCCGCACTAAGACACATCGAGTCCATAAGAAGCGTAAGACAAAACACTCTGCCTTATACATTACAATTAAAACTCAAAAGCAGCAATCATAGTGTTCCTCTGAGTACTCGCTGAAGCCCCGCATTTGATATAGCTATAATCGGGCTAACAGACCACGAGCCTTCAAGAGAAAAGTAATCTGAAACCTATTTACTCTGACGGCCTACTCAAGCCATCAGCGTTACCGTTAAGTTTTCCTTTCCGGTACTCCACATCAAAGTTATACTGCTGAAGTGCCAGACTCCACTTGAGTAAACGGCCATTCTTAGGCGACATGTTTTGCAGCCATTTGAGCGGGCAGTGATCAGTCTGAAATGTAAATCGGGTGCCTGAAAGATAGCACGACAGTTTTTGTGCAGCCCATACTAGGCAAGCGCACTCCTTCTCGGAAGCACTGTACGCCTCCTCTCGAACAGTTCGCTTCCGGCTAATGTACACAATGGGATGTTCTGCCCCGGCCTCATCACATTGACAAAGTACAGCTCCCATGCCGCGGTCGCTAGCATCGCATTGCACAATGAATGGTCGGTCATAATCAGGTGCCTGTAAAATGGGACGGCTGATGAGCGCCGACTTCAAATTTTGGAACGATTCCTGCTTTTTTTGATCCCACACCAACGTAGTGGGCTCCTTTTTTCGCAGTGCATCGGTGAGCGGGCTCGCCAACTCGGAATAGTTCCTTATGTAGTGCTGATAGTAGCCCGTGAGCCCCAAAAAAGCGCGTACGTCTGTTTTCGTTTTGGGTCGCGGGTAGGATGCAACGGCCTCCACTTTTACTTCAGAAGGCATCCGACGTCCTTGCCCGACTACATGTCCCAGCTAACTCACTTGAGCCCCACCCAAGTTACATTTTTCTGCCTTTACCGTCAACCCCGCGTTCCTCAGACGCTCAAACACTTTCCTTAAATGATTCAGATGCATCTCCCAAGAGTCTGAAAAAACGGCGATGTCATCAAGGTAAGGCAAGGCAAAGTCGTTTAAATCATGTAGCACCCTGTCCATGAGCTTAGAAAAACAAAACGGGGCATTTTTGAGCCCGAAACTGAGCATCAGTGGACGGAAGGATCCAAAAGGGGTTACGAATGCGGCGTAGCGGCTTGCTCGCGCCGTCAAAGGCACCTGCCAGTACCCGCGAATGAGATCAAGAGTAGAAATGTACCGCGCCTTACTGACGGTCTCTATCCTTTCCTCGATGTTAGGGATAGGATAGAGCTGATCTCTCGTCTTGGAGTTCAGCCGCCGATAATCTATGCATGGACGCGGCTTCTTACCGGGAACTTCCACCATGATCATGGGAGAAGCGTAGTCGCTATCACTCTCCTCAATTACTCCGAACTCGAGCATCTTCTGAACCTCCTTTCGCATCATATCTATCTGTTTCGGAGACACACGGTACGGTTTCGCCTTGACTGGCTCATCGGATGTCAACTCAATATCATGGACTATCTCATCTGTTTTTCCCGGTCTCTCTGAAAACAAGTCCTCGAACTCCTCAATTAGGATCTGCAAGTCCTGAACTTGGTCACCTGTCAGATTCGTGTCATTAACCATCTTCATTTTAGCAGTCGTTGCTTCCGACCTACCTAGCTCTCCGAAACGGGGAGGACACTCTACCGGCATCTCTTCGTAGCCATTCAGTGAAAGGCATACGACGGCTTGTCTCTCGACGTATGGTTTCATCAAGTTTACGTGATATATTTTCACGCCTTTCCGACGCCCTCCTAGCTTCACTGCGTAGTTAGTGTCCGATAGCTTTTGCACGACCTCGGCCGGGCCCTCCCACTGAACTTCAAGTTTGTTCGCCTTCGAAGGTCGCAGCAGCATCACACGGTCGCTCAGCTTGAAAACGCGCTTTTTGGCGGTTCGGTCGTAGTACACCTTGGCCTTAAGCTGCGACGCGCTCATACAAGCCTCAGCCATTTCCCGCGCTACGCTGATTCTTTTGAGCAAGCGGAGAACGTAATCGACTACTGTTGTCTCTTCTTCGCTTCCTGACCAAATCTCCTTAAGCATGCGGAGAGGTGATCGCAGTTCGCGGCCATACATCAACTCCGCCGGGCTGAACCCCGTCGACTCGTGCGGTACTGTGCGCAACGCAAACATAGCTGCGGGAAGACAGCGTTCCCAATCGCGAGAGTTCTCTCTACACAAAGTCTTTAGTACCCGTTTTAGCGCTGAATGCCACCTCTCTACACTGTTTGTCTGGGGATGATGTATAGAGCTATGTATAATTTTTATTCCACATCGCTCCAGAAAGGTTGTCGTTAAAGCACTTGTAAAGACGCTGCCTTGATCACTTTGGAGCTCTGCCGGAAAACCCACGCGAGAGAAAATGCTCAGGAGCCCGTCAACTATTTCAGACGAACTAAGTTCCTTCAGCGGAATAGCTTCCGGGAATTTAGTTGCGGGACAAATCAAAGTCAATATGTATTTGTGTCCCGACGAAGTCGTTGGCAGTGGTCCGACTGTGTCTATGACAACCCGCCGAAATGGCTCGGTTATTATGGGAACCAGCTTGAGCGGTGCTTTCCACTTGTCATTGGGTTTCCCCACGCGCTGGCACACATCGCATGACTTAACAAAGTGCTCTGCGTCGCGGAAACATCCAGGCCAGTAAAACTCCTGCAACAACCTTGCCTTAGTTTTCTTTATCTCCTGACCACGAGTTGTCGTGGGCCATGTGTAGGATATCTTCCCTGTATTTAGCTGGAACTACCAGTTGTTCAAAGGATCTCTGACGCCTATCTTGATACTCACGATACAAAATTCCATCCTTCTTAAAAAAACTCACGTTCTTTCGCGCCACACCTTCCTGCTGATGTGTATCGAGCCGCTCAATACTTTGGTCGGCTGTCTGCTCTTCGCGCATAGTACTGGCACTGATGCCTCGCAACTTCTGGAACGCGAGCGAGCTTGGTTCCACTACTCCCGCCATCTCAGCACCTGTACCCGCATTTACTACTGAAGCCTCCGTGCCTCTTTCCTCGAAAGGAACTTCTTCGACACCTATCCTGCCATCGCCGAGCGCGCTCGTCTCTTCAACCTGCTCGTGCGTGAGCTTAGCTGCCATTTTTCGGGCCTTGGATCGCGTAAGAGCCAAGACTGTTCCCTCACAGAAGCTCAGACCTTTATCCTTCAAGAGTTGATCCGATTTGTTTGAAAATAGGTATGGGTACTGAACAGGAAGGTTCTTTGACACCGCCGCTTCCGTCTCCAACCTACCAAAAGGGCCCTCGACGATGACCCTAGCAACCGGCAAACAGACACTCTGGGTCTCGACCACTTGCCTTATCCATGCGCATTCACCCGTGTAATCATCCGCGCCTACTAGGGACGGATGAATGACGTCGAGTGTCGCCGCGCAATCCCTCAGCACTTTGCATTCTTTGCCATTCACCGTCAAGTTATGCATATATGGTGCTAACAGTTTATCGTTCTCTTCGGTGTCGCTAACGTACGAGAACACATTCCTGCGTTGTTTGCACACAGCAGCAATGTGTCCCGGGCGATTGCAGGTGTAGCAAATCATAGGTCGCCTCTCTCAAAGTGCCTTCTGTCCTGTTCGTTTTGTGTCCCCGCGCCTTGTTCATTGTCCTGCTCTCTCCTCTTTGCGGACGGGTGCTCCCCTTTACCCCGCTGTTCTCGCGGGCCTTCTCCGACGGCGCCGCCTTTGTGTCCTTTATTTTTGCCCCACGCATGTCTCGGAAGGGAAGTGGGCGCCGCGGGCCACTTTGACTTCGGACGTTCACGCTCGTTTAGCCTACGCGAGGCGTATTCTTCTGCTAACCTAGCAGCTGCCTGTATGGTCGCAGGAGTCCTGTCTTTGATCCAAAACTTCATGGAATCAGGCACGCCTTTATAGAACTGTTCCAGCCCTATTAACTCAATGACCCGATCATGGATTGCCGAACGCTTCGGAACTTTTCAACCACTCAACCAAGTTGGCTTTCAACTTGTAGGCATAGTCCGTGTAGGACTCGCCCGACCCAACCGATGCATTACGAAATCGCTGCCGAAAGGCTTCAGCGGACAAGCGGAATCTTTCTAACAGCGCCTGCTTGACGTTTTTGTAGTCGTTAGCATCTTCGGCATTCAATCGTGCAACGATGTCTGCAGCCTCGCATGGCAGTAACGTCAACAAAAGCTGAGGCCAGGCAGCACTAGAACAGCCCATTTTCTCACAAGTCCTTTCAAAATTGACGAGAAAGAGTCCTATGTCCTCACCAACTTTGTAGGATTGCATTAAATCCTTTATCTTAAAAGCGGCCGAGTTTACTGTGGCGTGTGGCACTTGCTGACCCCCGGTTGTACTGCCCATTAGCCTGTGGATCTCCAGATCCATTCGCTTCATTTCTTTCTCATGGTCTTCTGCCTGTTTCCTTCGCTCATTTTCTATGAGCCTCATTTCTATCTCTCGCTGTTCTTTCTGCTTATTGCTTTCAACCAACTCCCAGCACTCCCGTAACTCCTCCTCATCAGCGTCTATAGCTTCTATAGCCTGAACAAGCTGAGGCTTTCTGCACATTCCACTGATATCTATACCCAACTCTTTGCACATCAGTTTAAGATCTGGCTTACTTATCTTACTCAGGTCCATGATGAAAGCTGCTCTCTACTGAGAAAATAACCACAATTCCTAGGCAGTTATAAACTATCGAACTCTTAACGGGTCTGGGCTAAGAGACTCGATATATCTCAGAGCAAAGCAAGGCACTCACCTTACACCGTGCAGTCGTGTTGCGCTGCGTTCATCTAGCTGGTTGCCAGTCCACGAGGTGTCCGGTCCATTCCACCGCTTGCCATCCAGTTGTCGTGACCGGCCTTTGCAGGCACCGGAGACTCCGGAGGAAGATGAAGAGGCTGGAGGAAGGCAAACTTAACATAGGATTTATTACATATTTACATGGCCAGAAAATCTCTCTCGAATGAGCTCGGTGGCTCCTTATAAAGAGTTATCTTCTCCGCTGATCCGTAGGTGTGGGAAGGGCACCAGAATTCGTTGTCCAATCCCAGAACACACAACACTTCCGAGGGTGACGCCCGCACCCGCCCAGTTCCACGTCGTCGACTGGGGCGTGGCCACAACATTGCACCAGGGGCACCAAGGTGGTGACCTCCTCCAAGGTGGCCTTCACAGGTGGTGACCTGTGAAGGCCGCAGGAGGAGGGTTCCCACACTCGGACGACCGGGCACATGAAAGGTCCGCCGCTCACCACGCAATTAGCGGGACGAGTTGCCATCCGCGGCGACGCCGCCGTCTCCCCAAAGAGTATGTCGCGACCGAAAGTTAATGTGGTCGTCTCGTCGAACAACCCGCGGCGTCGGACTGCATGGCGCCTCACTTCCCGGCTCGGAAGGACAATGCGCGGCTGTCAGCAGGCCAGCAGCCCATCGGCGACTTGTTTGATGAACAGAGAACGCCGTTCCTCCGTGGGCCCAGGCGCCGATCGTAACAAAACTGATATTTCCCGCGAAGCGTTAGCGGCTACGGCAACGCACTTTTGTCTTGAAGTCGCGTCGTCCCGCCGATAGGTATCCGCTGCGGTCAGCGGACCGATGGGTGCGTGGCGTTACTTTATCTGGTCGACCGCGTCTCGCGAATGTCCTGACCTAATGAGTATATACCTTACACCGTGGTTTAGGGTTAGGGTCTGCGCGCGTGGATTGATTGATGACAAACTGCAGGCAGCCAACGTGGCCTCCATTTCTCGCTGAAATTAGCGCAACTGAGAAAATTATGAGGCTGGTCGGGCATTTTGGCGCAGCGTGGCGCAATTTCCGCTAATTTAATGGTTTTGGCGCAGCTCGGCGCAAAAACGGGGAATTGTATCAAATTGGCGCAGCTGTTGCACCCCTGCTAGAGGAGAGAAAGGGGATGAGCGTTGGAGAGGAGAGAGAAGGGGGAGGGGACACGCGTGCTCTGGAGAGGTGTAGGACGCGGGAAGGAGGGATGGACTAAGCCCCCGCTAGCACATCCAAGCAAGGTCAAGGAATGGAGCCAACCTGGGCGACAACACCACCTGCCTAGCCATTGCTAAGCTGCCCTCTATGCTCTCGGCCATGACTCTAGCGACTGTAGTGGTGGTGGACGGCCTTATTGTACTACAGTGTTCTGCTTGACATAGATGGCCACACCGCCTGCGGGACGCTCTGCTTCCGCGGTGCACACGATGGGAACTAGAGGTGGTCTGGAACGCGCTTATTCTTCATGGTCGTCATCGTCATCACGAGATACTGCCGGTTACGCCTGACGCGGGACAAGGTTAGACTATAAGGAGCTTCGCCCCTAAAAAACTTTCCTTACATTAACACCCACTCAAAGACAATCAAACGGGGAATTGTTGTGAATAGCCTTCGAGCCGCCTTGCAGAAATCCTTTGAGTACCAGGCAGCCTGTAGTTGTTATGCACCAGGTCAGTAGACTGGAAGCACGGGTTCCCTGGTGGCACAATAATTTCTGTCGCGAAAAGCCTCACTTACAAAGTGCATCATGCACGGCCAACCGCTGGGCTCTGTGAGCAGGGTAATCAGGTACGTGCGCTCTGTACTGGTAACATACATGTACACCCGTCGGCAAAATAAGTCGGGACGTGCGAGCGACGAGCGCCACCAGATAAAGCTGCATCGCCGCGCCATCCGACGTGGAGAGTGCGCAAGCGCGTCCTTTCAATTTGGCAGCCCATATCTTTTTAATCGCTTGCAGCGGACCAGATGATTACATGTAGCGTTCTGCACTAGGATTCGCTTTCTTTCTTCAATCTGTGACGCACTCAGTTCGACGGGGCATGGTGGCGTTGAAGTGTACGCGGCTCGCTTCACAGGCAACGCAAAGCAGCCGAACTTTTCATTTAACAACGCGCTGGTGTTAAAAGCTCCTTTCGCAAAAATTCCGGTGTTGGTGTCTACGTAAGCGTCGTTGGTAGTGCGCGAAAAATCAGCGTGTTCTGCGTGGAAAAAAATGTGTTCAATGTTACGCGCACAGGCTATCTTTTTCCTCACAGCACGTTGATGCTAATTATGGAGAAAGCGATGCCAACTAGGCCCGATCAGGTTATCGTATTCTACTCTTGGAGGCAGAACTCAAGCGTCCTTCTCGTTTTATCGTGGTTCGAAGAGCTCACACTTAGAGTACAGAGAAGCAGGGAACTTCTACTAATTGATGAACACGCCATGTTCTATTGAGCTGTCACTCAGCTTTTTTGAGTTCATCACTGCTGCCACATGTTTTAACACGAAAGTGTTTTATGCCGGGGTCCACCACGGCTCCTCTGACGTATTTCCGTCACGGATATGACGTTGTAAAATGTGAACTAACATATTTAGATCAAAGAAAAAACTAAAAGAAAAAATTCCGTCACCAGGCGTCGAACTTACGACCTCTCGCTCCTCAGTGCGCGGCGCGAAACCACTCGTCCACGAGAGCGTACGTACCTCAACTAGCTAACGGCAAGCTATTTATATACATCACACACCGTTGGCGGTCCTCAGAGCTCGACGACTTCAGCGCGTTTTCGTCATCACTAGCGAGATGGCGCGAAGGTGGCGCGGAGTGCGCGATGAGCGCGCGCCTGCCACGGGGCGTGGTCGCTCGTGCGCGCGCGCTTATCTCCTGATCGGGGCATTGGGGCGCGTTGTACGCCTCGTCATTCCACCGCAAGTTTGCTATGATGTTACAGTGGTTACAGAGTGCATGTCACTTCGCTCGCCGCAGCGGCCGCGTTTACGAAGGGAGCGCGCCGCTCACACACGAAGTAACAATTGTGACAGTTGTTCGCGCTTGTCCTGTGTATACCTGTGCGGTCGTTTCGTGCGGCTTTCTATGTGTTAGATCAGCGCGCTGTAGGTGTCGCACTGTGACACTTAGCCCGCGCTCGTCCTGTGTATGCTCATTTCGTGCGTCCTTTCTGCTTGAAGTGCGCGCAGCAAGTTTCCAGCTGCTTGCGGTTCTTCGCGTGCCATTACAATTTTTTGCTCTAGCATTCATTCCTTCGGCCTTGTGGCGAAATAAAGCAGAATAAACGCTCAACTACCTCTGTGAACACACGTTTCACTTTCGTGTTATACCGATTCTTATGACAGAGGGATCAGCCATGTTTTTTTTGTAACTTTCTGCAGCCAGGCACCACGCTTTGTGATTTACATGCTCTATATAGAGGATGTCGCAAGTTTTGAAGAAGCGTGATCGCAGGAAATAGTTCTGAAGATATGCATCGTTTGGTATCCTGTCCGAAAACTTGCGCATCAGTGTCTGAGTGTCAGCACGTGATGCAACGGTTTCACTGTTTTTAATGACAACTCAATACGGCATCAAGTGTTTAAGCTAACAAATATCCTATTCGCGAACAACGTTCCTCAATACAAAATTGCATGACACACCTATCTGCCCAACCATTTTATACGGCTGTGTCCATTGAAGCGCTGATTAAAAACTGCAGGGTGTATTCAGATAAGAACGTCGGTGCATGTCCGCCGACCCCCTTTAATTTCGCCGAAAAAAATATATTTTGTTTTCCGAGTCCCCAGGACCACAAAATCACTTTTGGTTTCGCGAGAAAAAATTTCACCTTCTTTAAAAAAATTCACAACTCTCCACTGAGCCGCCACCGCCTCTTTCGAATTTCGCGAAAATGGGATTTCGATGAGACGCTACAAAAGCACTATTGTAGCCGTAGGTCCGACAAATTTTCTGCACATACTACGGATAGTTTTTGTTGAGAAAAAAATTATTACTTTGCAGTTTTGATGTTGTTCTGTTCAGAAAAAAAAATCGCGAAATCGACACAAAGCTCAATAATGCTCACATTTAAGATTTTTTTTCCTCCGCAAGTATAAACGCCAGACTTCCCAAAGTTATCAAAAACGTTTCCACATGTTTGGTGAACAAGTGTGTTGAACGAAATACATGAGAGTGGCTTCAAACGTTAACCAGAAATGTTCAACTGAGGACATGTCTCTCAAAATGCAATATTTTGAAGATCAATTAAAAAAAAAACACCATCTTCGATTTTCTTTAAACTCTCCACCATTAAAGCCAAGCACGTGTTCTAACTTAATCTGTAAAAACATGTTGCATTATTTTTGTGAGGTCGGAACTACGAAGCACGAAATGTGGCCAAACTGACGTATAGTGACTAACCACAACATTGAGCGAGCATGGAGCAGTAGTTGCCATTATCGTTATTTTTAGGTCCTGAATGTCATCTGTTGTGCTCGAGGGACAACAGCTTGACAGATAAAACCAAAGAGTTGCCTTAAAGTGCAAATTTGGTTCATTTGCGTGCGTGCACGCGTCGCAGTTTTGGTCCTGGCGTAAGGACTAACCGCAAGATTTCTAGAAATGTAGTCAAGTCGAGCTCTCGGAAGGAACTGTTTATTTACCCCTATTGCATACACAGGGAATCATAGTCACAAGTCATAGTCAGACAAGTTAGACAGTCACAAACGTCACTGAAACACTTGTGCGTATCTTGCTCCTGGTGAAGCAAGCTTGTGCACACAACCCATTTCGGCCTCAAGGAGGAGAACTTCGCGAGCTCGATCCCTGTGTCAGGGTGAGCCGCTGTAGACGAAATGTTTCCCGAATGGACCTGATCATCAGCCGTTTTGAAACGTACTCTTTTTGTCCTTTAGAACTATGCAATGAAATGTTTCTTGTTTGGGCTTTGTTGGGTGGAGTTGAGCTCATCGTCAGTATAATATTTCATTGCTGCCTGTATGTTTTCTGGCTTCAGCTTCGATCTGGTGTAGAGGTTCGGATTTGACCACACCCGAGTGTCTGTATTTTCTGGATTTCCGAATGAGGTGCCCGAGTTGCGGATGGAATCATTTCGTGAATCTCTTGATGAGAAAGGTTCACAGGGAGCAATGTCAGGAGGTGGCAGCGTTCATAGTATGATTCGCAGGTATCTAATGTGTGCTTTAGGTTGCGCAGCCACTCGCGACACGTGTTGCAGGTTTCCGCTGAAAGACCAGGTTCCTCTGTAGTGCCGTACGCTACTGTAAGGACAGCAGAAATTGTCCTGGAGATAACGCCCTCGATCTCCGCTTTCTTACGCTTGGCGTAAGACACTCGGCATTGTGATTTCACTTTCGCCGGAATTTTCAGGGTTGTCACGTCGGTTGTCTTAACGAGTACGTTTAGCTCTTCGACAGCAATTTGTTCGGGAACAAAATTTGCGTCAGACTGAGATGCATCTGGAGACTCTACGGTGATCTGTTTCAAGCGGTTGAAACAGCTCTGGCACAAAATGTTGGTTTCTCTGATGGATGAGGCTTTTTCTGGCATGCGCTTCCTTAGTAAGGCGACATTCAAATCTTTCACACATAGAAAGTTCCGCTTGTAAGCAATTTTCTTCTTATGCCTCTTTCGGTAGTCAGCGCAAAACGCACGCTCTGAGCTCCACAACGTGGCCATCAATATCAGGGGAGTGTAATACGCGCACGCGTACTCACGTTCGTTCACCAGCAGAGGACTGCTGGGTTGTCGACGACGAACGGAACTGAAAGCCGACATTTTCTTATTATTTCGACCTTTCTTAAGCGAGTTGAGCTGTTTCTTGTTAATGTTTTTTTTTTTTTAGGGAGCGGGTGAGCGCAGTCATGCTGCAGAAGCGCCGCTTGTGCCGACACGCACCGTCTGCGTTATCACATTACCGATGTGTCATGGGAAGCGATAAATATCCACCGGTGGATCCTCTCCAGCCGCCTCGTTTATGAGGCGTACGCAGGCTCACATGCGCGAAAAATTTTGAAAGCGATTTCTGCGAAGAGTGCGACTCATTATCGCGGCATGCTCAGAGGCTGGGACCCGTGTAGAATTTGCGAAAAATAAAACAGCACGAAAGACGGGACGAAAGACACAGTACGACAGGACCAGTGCTGAACTACCAGTTGGTAGTTCAGCACTGGTCCTGTCGTACTGTGTCTTTCGTCCCGTCTTTCGTGCTGTTTTATTTTTCGCAAATGTCGCACCAACTTGCCCAGACAAAAGCACTGCTAACCCGTGTAGAAGTTTTTGTGATTTGCGTAAATAAATGTAGTAATAATTTCCTCTTCAAAACCAACTGTTCCTGTTCCAGAGAATCCGTCGATCCACAGAAGACATTCGCGACCTAAAAATAACGATAATGGCAACTATTGCTCCATGCTCTCTCAATGTTGTGGTTACTCACTCATTTAAAATCATTTAAGATCATTTAAAAAAAAACACCATCTTCGATTTTCTTTAATTCTGGAGAGTTTAAGAAAATCGAAGATGGTGTTTTTTTTTAAATGATCTTCAAAATATTGCATTTTGGGAGACATGTCCTCAGTTGAACATTTCTGGTTAACGTTTGAAGCCACTCTCATGTATTTCGTTCAACACACTTGTTCACCAAACATGTGGAAACGTTTTTGATAACTTTGGGAAGTCTGGCGTTTATACTTGCGGAGGAAAAAAATCTTAAATGTGAGCATTATTGAGCTTTGTGTCGATTTCGCGATTTTTTTTTCTGAACAGAACAACATCAAAACTGCAAAGTAATAATTTTTTCTCAACAAAAACTATCCGTAGTACGTGCAGAAAATTTGTCGGACCTACGGCTACAATAGTGCTTTTGTAGCGTCTCATCGAAATCCCATTTTCGCGAAATTCGAAAGAGGCGGTGGCGGCTCAGTGGAGAGTTGTGAATTTTTTTAAAGGTGAAATTTTTTCTCGCGAAACCAAAAGTGGTTTTGTGGTCCTGGGGACCCGGAAAACAAAATATATTTTTTTCGGCGAAATTAAAGGGGGTCGGCGGACATGCACCGACTTTCTTATCTGAACACACCCTGCAGTTATCAAAAGCCAGCCAGAGGGGCGCCGTGCGCCCCTAGATTTATCTACACAGTCGATCAGCCGATTTTCAGTGGTTCGACTAGAATACCGCTGTCGCGCCATTGCCTTACCTTCAAACGTCCGTCATGTGCTCGGGCTTCTTATTGGCCAGCGATACTTATTAAACATGTCGAAATATCGAGCGCCGGACTAAGGTCTCTCGTCTCCACTGAAATGGCGCCTCGTGTTCCCATTGAAGATCGGCGATACATCGCCACATTTTTTTGTGGTGGGTGTGCCACAAAGAGATAGTGCCCGAAGAACTGGGAGGTCGACGACAGCGGTCACCAGGATTATCCGCGCTTTTAGAGATGACGGAACACTTGCGGATGCCAAGCGGTCTCACCGACCAAGGGTCACGACTTTGGAGGGCGACATTTTGATTTTGGGCGCAGCTGTCGTGGACCCTATCTTGTCAGCTAAAGAAATGCGGGACGCGCTGTCACTTAATAGCTCTACAGGGACAGTGCGCCGACGATTGAAAGAGGCTGGAATTTTCAATTTTGCCGCGGCGCAAAAGCCTTTTCTGCCTGAGCGACAGCACCAACAACGCCTCGACCTCACTTTGAATCACCAGCATTGGAATGAAGAATGGCAAAACGTAGTTTTTTAGGACGAGTCTTTCTGCACTCGGTGGGATCGGCAGAAAAAGGTGTGGCGGCCCTTGAATTCGAGGTAACCAATGCGCTCACTTTTCGCGGTGTTAACATGTTTTTCTGCTTTGCATATGCCGAAATATTTTCGTAGATGTCATATGCTTGAGTAATTTTTAAACTTATTTCAACAACTAAAAATATCCTTGAATATCAATTAATAAACAAAATTAATGCACTGCAAATAACAGGAACGTCCACAAATAATTCCTCGTTAGCAGCACCTTAAATAGACGGGTTTCAGGTTTTTCACACAGCTTCTTGTACGCGTTGTTCGCACAATGGTTTAAAGCAAACTATAGTTTTTAGCAAAACGCGCATAACCGATTCCCAAATCAGATTTAACGCGATAGCGTTAAAGAGCTCGTTCCGCAGAAATTCCGGCATCGGTATCGGCGGCGGCGTCGTTGGTTGTGAGCAAAAAATCACCTTGTCCGTGACCGAAAAATCGAGAAAGACGAAAATAAAATAAATAAAATTTTCCGGGTCCGAATGAGGATCGAACCCAGGCCGTCTGCGTGGCAAGCAGGTGTTCTACCAGACAGCCATGTTTCTGCTTGGGATTACATATAAAAGAACTTCCTCTGCTTGGAAATGCCGTGAAAATAACTTGCATGATGATGATATATGGTTTTTATTGGCGCAAGGGCCAGGTGATGGCCAAAGAGCGCCAATACACGAGACAAAAGATGTGGGCAATGGGCATGGTGACTGGCTGTAAATGGGCCTAAAATTCCTCGCGCTAAAGGCGGGTAAAACATAAAGGTATTAAAATAATGAAAGTGACATGAAATGCGTACAGTGAAAATGAGCAGCCAGTGGTTCTGATGATAAAGCTATGGAGAGATGACAGAGCACGTATGTCTCTTCAACGCCCTTGTGTCCAAGGGCGTTCGCTTAAGCCGCAGCCACACGGATGAGCGACGGCCGGTGCAAATCATGAACACCATGGAAGGCATGGACACAACTGACGCAGCTTGGCCTCCGTTGCCGAAGTCGGATCGACATGCGGATTCACAGTGCACCTTGGCAAGAGTGAACCCTGACTCTCCGACTGACAAGTTGCCAGAAGAAGACAGATCAATCCTGATAGTTCTTCGATCACTGTTAGACACACTTCGCGTGTTTGTCGGCAGGCTGAAAGTCACCGCACGCTGAGTCCGTACAACAGGTACTGGGTGTTCTATGCCCAGTGCTTGCAAGCCTTCAGTAGTCACCATGTCCCGACGATCTACATTGAAACGTGATACGCCTGAAGTCCTGCGTTCACTACTATCGAACGCAGCAGTCTAGTCAAAGCTCACGTGATTTTTTAAAGGCGATAGTCTTTCTTGGGATACTTCAACGCAAAAATCTTGGTCTGTCTGTCTGTCTATCTGTCACCCGATTCAGCTAGCTACTCGACCAAAGTTTAACCAATTTCTGAACGCCCAGCCATCTTGAACTGGTGTTTGCGTTCATACTTGTGAACATTTTCGATTAAAAAGCAAATACTACGCATATCTGAGGCGCGACATTAATATGTAAGTATCAGGACGTGTGTTTCTTTATTAGAAAATACACAGATACGTAATTCTTAAGACCCTCGTGTTTTTTAGGCTGTGCTGAAAATGCGACGCTGTGCACGAACTGCGACGCTTTGCACGAAAAAGCCCTGTGCCGACGATAAAGTGCTGCCGCTGGCAGTGGCCCTTGGTTCAGCACAAGCTCATGTTTTTCGATGGCGTCCATATCTCGCGCAGCGCCTCCTCTATTTTATCAATGCTAGCCAGATGCGGCCAATTCAACATAGAGTAGGCGCTGTCTGACGCGAGGCAAAACATAGTAGTACGGCCGGCACAAGACTATCGTCTTTCGACGACATTTGCAGCGAAGCACGCAGATACGCGGCCAATTTTTTTATGTACCTTTCTTCCTATCTCTCTATCTTTTCATCCCTTAATCCCCTTCCCCCAGTGTAGGATAGCAAACCGGACGCTCGTCTGGTTGACCTTCCTACCTTTCCTTCCTCTTCCTCCTCCTCCCCTCCCTTAAGACCACGTAGTGGGTGCATAGCAAGTTCGAAAACATTTCCCGCATTTCCCGTGCATAATTGCTTGTGGTTTAAAGAATGCTACCCATTACATCGTATGCACTAAATGAATGAAGTACGCACTAGGGACAGGATATCGCTCTAGCGTTCAAATCTTAAAGGGACCCTGAAACGGTTTTGATGATTTTGTACAAACACATTGGGGCAGTAGACCAAGTCTTAAGGCTCATTTACAGACTAATTTAAGCTATCTGCGTACACTGTGTAATTTATTACAAAGACATAAAGCTGCGAATCGCTGCAGATCACTGCGGCTCAGCCCAACGCGTTTTCAACCGCCCCTTCCGAGTACGACATGCAGTGTACGCACGACGTCACCGGGGCGGCTCGATCTGATTGGCTGCGGTGTGCGCGCGCAAAAATTTGGCTGGTAGTGTGGCGGCACCTGTCGAAGCAGATATCAACCACTCCGCGATGTCTATGTTGCCAGACGGCGTGCGTGCTGCCGGGCGCACTGGGCTATGGTCTCCGAGATTGCGCGCAACCTGTCGGCATGCAATCTCGGAGGTCATCACTCGGCGAAGCTCATATTATCGAGTGTGCTCACGTGAGCTCTGCGATCGCCAGCGATGCCAGCGTGTCTCATGAGTTGAGGAGGCAAGGCAGGGGTGAGAAGGAGGGTATGATATAATTGTACGTAGCCGCCTTGGTACACGGCGTGCCGCTAAATTTGTGGTGCCGATGGTTCGATGATGCTCTAGCCTAAACGCTGACAAAGCTTCAAATAACCGTTTCAGGGTCCCTTTAAAGGCGAAGCTTAGGGGTCCCCCCAATTTTTTCTACACCATTTACCAGTCCATTCTGGTTCTTTTAAAATTGCAGGTACCCCCCTGGTTATGCTCAAGAGTGTTCTCTCAAGTGGCCGGTGTTAAGTGTCCATGTGGGGTGCTATAAGCAAAGATGGGCTAGGGCCACTTGTCCGCACTGATGGGAAATTCACAGCGCCCTACTAACAGTTCCCTGCTACAGAACACCATGCTCCCATATGTTTTGGACAAAAGCCCCGTAAAGATGGCTCGTCAGGTGACCGCCATGCTTGAAGACCTTGGCGTGCGCACGTTGCCGTGGCCTCCCTGTGGCGCGGACACAAACCCAATCGGGAAATGTGTGGGCTCGAATGAAGTGGGGTCTGTCCAGGCGCAACTTGTCTAGGGCAACGGCGGACGCGCTGTGGGACGCAATTCAAGAATAGTGGAGGCCCTTAGGTCGGACGGCGTTTATGTCGCCTCGCTATACAAATCTATGCCGAGAAGGATGTCGGAAATTATTTCCGTCAACGGCCACTTCACGCACTATTAAATTTTTGTTTTAAAGGGGGTGAGGGGGGCACAGTTGACAAGTTTCGCCGTTGCTATTTTTCGCTCACCCTGAGTTGCTTTCCTTTTTTGTTCTTTCAAGGCCAACCCATGACCTCGCGAATTACAGCGAGCGTTTTTTCTTTTTTTTTTCTAGTCCATTCGCCTATTTTGTTGCATGTGCAAGGTGATCTGCCTGCCTCTCGTTACATTATGTTAATAAATTGAAGCATTATTTCGGCTCAACGCCTTTTCATTTTCGGTGCCCTTGTTCGGGTTTCACTATCACATGGTACGCTTCAACTAAAACGAACGTGCAGAGAAGAGAAGTAGATGTGTGTGGCACCGGTTTGCCACTAAGACAAGATATGCTAGCTCTTTAATCAGGGCATAGCGAGCCGCGTACACTTCACCGCCATCGTGCCCCCGCCGATGGCGCGGCGATGCAGTTTTATCTTAGTTTTATCTGATTGCGGTCGTCGCTCGCGCGTCCAGACTTATTTTGCCGATGGGTGTACAACGTGTACCACCGACTCAAGAAGTTACAACTGAAGCGCAGTGTTTCAGCAGCTTTTACAGTGCCAAAAAGAAAAAAGAAAAAGCTCTCTGAGAAGTGCCGCCAGGGGAATGCCGCGGAGAGTGCTCGAGCCTGAGAGAAAAAGCATGTCATGCGTTTTGTTGAACGTCCTGTTGCAGTGGTTTCTTTGATTCAGCTGTTGTGCAAAAAGTGCTACATTGGTCAAACGGATGGTTGTTTGAATGACCGTTTCAGGGAACACCGGGCAGCTGTCAGTGCAGGAGCGGCTGCCGACTATCTGGCTGACAAATGCCAAAGGTGAATGTGCACAGTACAGTTTTTCAGCACTCGTTGCTCAGGCGGTGGCGGGGTCAACCAGACCGGGAAATTTTTTCGGCAATGTGCATGAAAAAAGCGGGTGATGGATGTGTAAGTGCTCCGTCGCTGGCTCTGAGCAATAAAGAATGCGCGTACCTTGAAAGAAATCTGCGCATGGAACTTGCTTAGATACGGCACAAGTAGATTGCGTAGGCATGCGAAGAGTTGAACGGATTAGTGGCAATTATGGCGGGGCATTTTTGCTATTTTTGTCGTATTGTTAAGCTTCCTGAGTACCTTGTAAATTAATGTTTTTTCTGCGAGTAAGTGCTCTGTTGAAGTTTAGTGCCGCGTGCTGTCGTCTTCGCATTGTCCATTGTCTTTTTCTGAGCTAATCAGTTAACCTGATTGACGTATACCGGCATCAGGCATGAGTATCCATTTGCTTGTCAACGTGCTTTGAAGCTGCATATGTGCTTTCTTACCTGCCATGGTAGCTCAGCGGTTACTGCAGTCCCGCTAAGTTCAAGGAGAGGATTTGAAATCCCAGCCGCAGGGGTCATACTTTCATGGAAGTGCAAAAACACTTTTATTTTAGATTCAGTGGCACATTAAAGCTACACTGGAGCCTTCTACCATGGCATGCCTCATCATATCGTGTAACTTCGTGTATTTGCTATGTAAAACCTCGCAATTTAATTTACTTTGTTCTTGGTTGCACATCTTTTCAGCACGTGTCAAAAAACACCGTTGCTTAAACGCAATAGCCATAAACAGTGGTCGAAACTAAAATGTAGATGAAAACCAATTATGTTTACAAAGCAAATGTTGTATTAGAAGGGTCAATTTCACATGGAAACCACATTTTAAAACGAGGGGAAAAGCAGAGCGAAGAACAACAAAAAGGATAGTCAGCCATTAGCATGTGTTCTTTGGATCATAAGCAGATTAAGAATTATCAGGACAAGCTGGCTGTAGGATGGCTAGTATATTAAAATATGTGGAGTATTTTTTTTCTAAGATCTGTAAATGTAAACGGTGTCCTGGCTCTCACTTGAAGGGAATCTGAAGCACTTTTTAAGGAAAATGACTTATCTTCGGCAAAGATAGGAACGATAGATGGGTGCTTTGAAAAAGTTGCAGCTGTCTTTTTTTTCCCCTCTCCTAGTGTTCCCTTTCCTTCTATTAAGTTTGCGCTGCTATAATATATTTGGCGATATCATTGCACAATGTTGCACATTATGTAAGCTGCATCTGCACTGTGTACTTCTGGCCTCATTGAAGTGAAGGCCTATATGTGTGCAATTATATTCTTATTGCAGGATGGTCTTCCACAAGGTGTGGAAGATTTAAACACAACAGCCGCAATAAGACCTCCCCAAAGCATGCCAACAGAAGCACAGTGCCCCGCAAAAATAGACATGAAAATTGAAAAATTGAACAGAGACACAAAAAAAATAATGACGCTTTTCTGTGTGGGGCCCATATATCCGCAAACACTCATAAAATTTGTAGACCAATACAATCACAGCACACAATCTGCAGAAGCATTGCGTATGCTACGTATCACACAAGAAAGAAAGGCTGTTTTCATAGAATACTTTGAGAGTGGCCTGGGACCTGCTGATGCCAATTGCAGCCATGAGGAGTCCCTTTCTACAAAGCCTGATGGCCCTCTCCTCCTTGCTAACGGCAGCATAACCCGATAAGCAGGAGTGCATACTGCTGGCACGAGGAAGTGGAGAACTGCAAAATATGGCCCATCGGGAAGTCCGCTTCTAAAGCTGGTTGAGAAGTTGAGTATGCAGCTATAGGTAAATCTCCATATGATGTATCATCCGCAAATACATGCAGATAGAGCACATTAATGTGCTCTATCTTCCCTAAAGGCCTTAATGCTACTTGTAGCATTAATCGGTTCACTATACAAATCTGCAGCAAATGAGACGTTATACCCTGCACATTTCACCATCCCTTAGTTAATAAATCCAGCAGTAATGGTAAATACTGGCAAGTAGATATTGTAAACAGAACAAGCTAAAGCTTATCTGAGTGATGCTTCAAAATGTCCACGAATTAGAACAGTTTTGAGACCACGACCAAGTACAAATGCTCAATCCTAATCTGCATAAACTGCTCGAATTGGTCCTCCAGACGAGAGGAAGCAATGTGCTACCATACATTAGCATTGGGAAAGGAAAAGAGCGCTGTGTGGACGATGGTAGGATTTAGGAAATGCACATACAAGGTACCAGTAGAAAAACGAAAATTTTCCATGCGCTGCTTTTTCAGGTAATAGACAATGAAGCCTCTTATGCTTTGGAAATTCTCTCATGAAGGTGCCGCTTAGACTTCTGCATGTATGTGAAGGACAGTGCTTGTGACTGTCCTCGCACTACATACCTTCCACACAGGCAATAGCAGTGCCTAAAATACCCAAGAAACTTGGATAAGTTGTACTATACAAGTTTTACTAAAGTGCAAGGGCAAGCGCTCCCCAGAATAAGCAAATTCATCAAACAGTATTTATCAGAAAAAACCAAATTTCGAAGTGGTCACTGTACTTAACTTGAGGTGAAAAGGGGGGAAAAAGCTATGCAGTACAATGCAAGACTTTTTTATGCTGAAAGAGGTGTAAAAGACAGTTGGGCAGAACATTGTAATCATACTCCAACAACTAGGTGGAAGAGATAGGCCATACAAGCTGTGCGTGCACTTACTGCGTTGATGAATGAAAATGAAAGCTCGCAATAAAATAATGTGTGGATATGCAAGGGTACCCAAAATGCAATGTCAGCACAACGCATAAAGTTGTCCTGTAAGACGAGGTACAACAAGCTAACGTTAAAACAATCTTCGAGGGTTGATTTGGTGAAATCTGGCTATAAATTGCTGCTTGCATGCTAAAACGGATGCTTGGGTGAGTTAGTGCATAGCTAAAAATTATAAACAGCACATGAAGGACACAACACACACAAAAAAAACATGGTTGGTCCCTTCGTCAGAGGAATCGGTATAACACGAAAGTGAAACCTGTCCTTACAGAAGCAGTTGAATACTGTATATTTATATAACAGAGCTTGCACAATGTCTGTTGGTGTTTGACAGTTATAGCACCGGTTGAACGTAAATGCATCCACGTTGACGCTTGGTGGTACATGTGTATCCCGACGACTAACGTCCATGATCAATGATTAAACAAACCCTTGTGGACATACATGCTTCTGGTAGCTGTACGGTGAGAGCGGAATCATAGAAAGCGGCGTGACAGCCAGAAGAGCGTCACTGATTGGACGCCGAACTTGGGCTAAAGTCGATTACTCGCGGCATGTTAGAGTTATTAGACAGTTATAGTATAGCGGGCTTAGCGGGATAGCGGGCTTAGCGGAATAGCGGGATCGAAGTGCGCATGCGCTGTGCGCTAAAAGACCCGTAGCGTGTACCGCACGCACGCTATTTTTCAGATTTAGCGTTACCGTTTTCGTGGTCTACGTAGTGTACGTAAAACATGGCGGCGGTTTTGGACGCCCACTTCGAACTGAATTTAGCCTTGGTGGGGACGGTTCCACTTCTTTAGTAGCTAACGACTGTGCAAAATGGCTTCGCCTGCCTTCAGGTAGCTTCGACGACCGAGTATTACGGATAACTTAGCCTAGTTTTTGTGATCGCTTCCCATTTCAAGATCGGTGTAAACAAATCCGCAGCATAAAAATTCGCGCTTTTGGTGCGTGGTTCATACTTATTTACTTTTATTATTACTAAATAAAAGTACTAATATTGCTGCGCGCGGGGATACAGGCGAGAATTCTTAGTTTTTTTTTCTTTTCACTCTTTTTAATGCATTCACCCTCCGCTAGATGACGCCACCATGCCAGCTTGGGTACGTAAACAACGTAAACGCTATCCCGCTAAACTATAACGCGCTGTCCGAAACGAACGTATGCGGCACGGTAACGCTATTCCCTTAACTCCCGCAATCACGCTAACGCTATACTATAACTGTCTATTGAACAACGCTGCCCGAGCAGAGGGAAACGCAACGCGCGTCGTGTCTTCCCCGTTGGCCGGCTGCGATTTTTCGAGGGGACAGCGTACGTTCGGAACGCGGAGTTACGGCCACGCGACGCACTCGCGCGTCCCAGAGCTATTTTTGGTATGGACGGATGCTATGAGCGAGGCCGATGCTAGGGGTAAGGTCGCCACCTGGCAGTGTGTTAATACGTCGACAAAATTGCACTTTTCCTAATCGAAACGCGCCGAATGGGACGGACGCGTAGAAACGACGCTTTGAAAGAACTAATCATGCATTTCACGGTCATAATACATTATTTCACTTTAGCAAGAGCACTGTGAGAGGACAGTGGTAGATATTAAAGGCTTTTTTTAACACGAAAGTGTTTTATGCCGGGGTCCACCAAGAATTCAGTGACGTATTTCCGTCACGGAAATGACGTCGGAAAAATACACATGATCAGAAGACAAAGAAAAAAAAGTTCCGTTACCCGGAGTCGAACCTACGACCTCTTGGCCCGCAAGGAGAGATGCCGGGAACGCTATCCACTGCGCCACGATTTTTTTTTCTTTCTTTCATGGTATTTATTCAATTCAAACATGGCAGTAATTCAATACACACAGACAACTGATATGTTCATTCTTCTATCACGACACAATGACGAGCACACAACACTAAAGAATGTACCAGCTATAACGGCCTTTTTTGAAATGTACTCTAGAATGGCGGTAAGGATAAACACCTCACCAACACATTATACCATTCTGGCTGAAAGTCCATTTCCTCATATACATCACATATTTGAGTTACCATTCGAATGAAGTGGGCTGTTGACGAAATTATTGGTTCGGCATTTCTCTGCAACATGCGCGTCTTCCACAGGCTATGCATTCCATCGAGCAGAAACATGTCGAATGGTACATCATTGTAGCTTGCTGGCAGCAGATATCGCACGGAATGTGAATTTAGCACGAAGTCTTTTTTAAGAGTTCGCTGGAGCACATCCCAAAATAATATTGCATCTCTGCAGCTTATAAAACAATGTTCAATTGTTTCGGGCACATCACAAAGTGGACAGTTAACAGACGACACAAAAATGTCTCTTGAACTCAGCCAAGTCTTCACAGGCAAAGTCTCAGAGTGCACTTTAAAAAAGAACGTCTTTGTCGATGGTGGCAGAGGCATTCTACGCACTCGATCTAGGACATCGTGCCCTGGCAGACTGAAGTATTTTGTACGATAAAGTGGTGGCGGAAACAGCATCGCTATTAAATCTCTGTAAAGATGTTTGCGTGATATACAGCACAAATATTCATTTGAAAACCTAACTGTTAGAAAACGAACAGAGAAATACACTTCACGCATAAATCCCCACAGACAAGGTCGTTGAGAAAAATCTGATGAAACTACTAGGTCAGGTAGCACATTTACCAGGTTTACCTGTAAGAAGGCTCGAACAATAGGGTGTGTACTGTCGCGAAAAAAGAAGTCGCGAGATACAATTTGCCACACGTATAGATGCTTTAGACCTAGCCCACCTGCACTAACTGGCCTGAACAGACGATCACATACTCCGTAGGCATTACAAATGCGCCTTTTATATATACCACTGTCCTGTCACAGTGCTCTTTCCAAAGTGAAGTAATGCGTCATAACTGTGAAAGCCAGCGTCGTTTCTACGCGTCCGTCCCATCTGGCGCGTTTCGAATAGTAAGAGTGCAATATCGTCGACGCATTAACACACTGCCAGGTGGCGACCTTACCCCCAGCGTCGGCGTCACTCATAGCATCGATCCATACCTCTGAGAGGTATAGCTCTGAGACGCGCGAGTGCTTAGCGTGGCCGTAACTCGGCGTTCCCAACTTACACTCGCCCCGCGAAAAATCGCAGCCGGCCAACGGGGAAGACACCACGCGCGTTGCGTTTCCCTATGGTCGAAAACGAACGCGGAGTTTTCTACGGAACCAACTACATCATCCGAAGTAGTTTTCAGTGAGTGCTTCGCAATTTTCGTCCACGAAGATCGACTTATTGTCACCGTTCCACTAGCTCGGTGGGCCTAACGGCTAGGCCTACCGACATGGTCGTCCACGCAGTAGAGGGAGAGGAGCTTCCCTCCGATGACGCTCTCGAAGATGGTGAAGGCAGCTGGCGTCAAGTCTATGCCAGGGCTAGAAAGCCTGTTTCTCCCCCCGAAGAAATCAACGCCTGACGTTGACACTTCGCAAGAACAGCCACGGAAAACTCTCGCATCGACTCGTCGCAGTGCCCCCCAGACCACCTACACTTCCAGCGGACGACTATAAAATAGTCCTGCGAATACGTGGAGGCCTCAGGTGTGCTGACATTCCACTTCCGAAGCTCATACAAGCCGTCCTAAAAGCGGCAGCGCTCACAAGCTCTCTACATGACCAATACCGCATCAACTCCGTAAGCAACATTCTGCTCATAAGCACACCGGACTCGGAACGCACCGAAGCGTACCACCGTATCAAAACCATCAAGATGGACGAGCGCAGCTTTGAAGTAGTGGCCCACATCACGGATCCATCGAATACCTGCAGAGGGGTCATCCGTAATATTCCTATGGACCACACAGCTGAAACCATCTTGTCAAGTCTACTGGACTACGACAGACTAGGCCTCATCCTCACCGGACGTCGCATGGGTGCTACAACGTCCATTTTAGTCACCTTCAGGGGTACTCGCGTGCCTTTTTACATAAGCTACCAGGGTGGCATCACCCGATGCGTGCCCTATCGTCATAAGACAGAGGCCTGTACTCTCTGCCGCAAACTCGGTCACAGACCAGACGTCTGCCCAGGCGCCCCTCAGACTTTGTGTCCATTGTGTGGCATTCCGAACCCACTCCTCGACCACGAATGTGAACCTAAGTGTGTGGTGTGCGATAATGACCACCCCACCGGCTCGCCCCAGTGCCCACAGCGCTACAAGCCCAAACCGAAGTATGCACCCACAACTTTCGAGCAAGATGCAGCTCCATTCCTCGACCCAAGCACATCTTCCAAGAACGCCCAAAGCGGACGCTCACCTAGTATCACAAAGCAGCAAAGCCGGAGCCGCAGCCGAAGCCGCAGCCGAAGCCGCAACAAAAGCATTCATCAAGACCCCGGCCCCCGGACTGGCCCTGGACTCGAGGTGAGCTGGGCTGATGTAGCCTCTCCCGAAAGCTCCATTCAAAAGCAGCTCAAACAAATGCAGGATGAGATGGCTAAATTGAGGGCAGAAAATGCAAAACTACGTCTAGAGCTTCAGTCCTTCAAACAACCATCCGCTTCCCCACAGCTCCCATCCTCATCTCTTATCCCCACACCCATCTCACCACCACCCGCTCTTCCCTCCACCACCCCTATAACTAGGGACCCCGCTCAACCACTTGCGCAAAAACGAAAAATCTCGACTCCCACAGTGTCATTCGAAGAGCGAGTAGGCCAAGTCGAAACAAAACTAGAGAGGGTTGACAAAGTCGAAGAAAAAGTGAGCAAACTCGAAGAAAAACTCGACAATTTTATTGCCTTCTCCAAAGCTTCTTTGCAGAAGCTCCATGAATCCGTAGCCTCGATACAACAAGCCACATTACCGATGCAACAAACCTTAGATAGAGTTACGCAGTGGATCGACACGGTCCACGCTAACCACCCAGAGCTTGCTCAACCCAAGCCAAATCCCCCCTACCGAAAATGGCGCCTCGTAACCGCACTGAACTCTGCGTATGGCAATGGAACTGCAGGGGGTTTCGCCGAAAAAAGGCAAACCTCCTGCAGTACATAAAATCACAAACTACCCTTCCCCCAATCATTGCGTTACAAGAAACAAATGGTGTAGTACAGCTGCCAGGTTATAGAACGCATCAAAACCCGGCCGATACGAAACCAAACACTGCAGTCTTAACTCAGAAGCACCTTACAGTTACATACTCGAAATTTGCCGACATCGAGATTGAGCACGACTTTCTCCAAATACTACCTCACAAACTTAACTCACCATTCTTATACATTCTCAACGTATACAGTCGACCACAACAGAAAAGCCACCGTTTCGATTCCCTATTCGCCCGAGCTATATCCTCGGCAGGCAAACACAGCCTCCTCATAGTGGGGGATTTCAATGCCTCCCACCCAGCGTGGGGTTACACCACATCTACACCCAAAGGGAGAGCCCTTTGGTCCCACATCCAGGCACACCGTTTTACACTGCACAATGACCCGGAGATGCCTACTCGTTTGGGAAACAGTGTAAACAAAGATACGTCTCCCGATCTCACCCTCACGCACAATGTTCCCCCCAATTGTTTGGGCTAACACCCAAACTAACCTTGGGAGCGATCATTACATTATTAGCATCACTCTACAACTAAAACACAGACCCATTGCACCCAAACCACTGACGCTTACACATTGGGACAAGTTTAGAGAGACCCGTAACAGCACCGCCCCCTCACGCATTGAAAACCTTGCTGAGTGGACTCAACAGCTTCAAAAAGATGTCGAAATCCACACCAAAACTCTACCCCCCAGACACCCCGATAACGACTCTTGACTCTAAGCTTCTCCATATGTGGGAAGCAAAACAGTCGCTACTGCGACGGTGGAAACACCAGCGCCACAACAGAAAACTCCGCATAAGGATAGCGAAGCTAGACCAACAAATCGAGCGATACGCGACTCAATTGGCGGCACAACAATGGGGTCAGCTTTGTGAAGGAATGCACGACCACCTCAGTAATAAACGAACGTGGAAACTCCTTAGACATCTGCTAGACCCCACCACTTCTCGCACAAGACACTGCCACGCTATCACCAAACTGTTACACGAGCACAGTGACCACTTAGGACAGCTTTTCGATAACCTCCGCGCGTTACACTTACCCCAATTACGCAAGGATCCGATACCCTCTTATACAGGGGAACCTAATGAGTCATTAGATGCCCCGATTACGGAGGCGGAAGTTAGGCATGCCCTCGCAACACTCCGTACCACGTCGGCTCCCGGCCCCGACCACGTTCACAACAAATTACTTAGAAATCTTGACCCTATTTCAATTAAAGCATTGACTGAGTACTTTAACCACTGTTTTGACACGGGTACCCTTCCACCTTCGTGGAAAGATGCCAGAGTCATATTTGTACCCAAACCAAACAAAACTCTTCAAATAGAAAATCTGAGACCCATTTCCCTAACATCGTGCCTCGGAAAGACTATGGAGCATGTTATGCTTGCACGCCTCCAGAGACACGTGGAGGATAATGGGCTACTGACTTCACAAATGATTGGCTTTCGAACCTCACTGTCGGCGCAAGACGCAATGCTTCGCCTTCAACACGACATCATAACTCCTAACCAGAGTGAGGACACTCAGACAATCCTTGGTCTGGACATACATGGAGCATTCAATAACGTAGCCCACTCAGCTATATATGCTGGCCTCAACCAAACTTCTTGTGGCTCTAAAATGTACTCGTACATCAGCAGCTTCCTCACAGACCGCACAGCAACATTAACATTCGGACCAGAACACTCCTCACCTTATACACTAGGCAGCTTCGGCACGCCTCAAGGGTCAGTGCTCTCTCCCATCCTTTTTAACCTGGCTATGCTACCTATACCCACCGCTCTTCAACGTATCCCCGACTTAAACTTTTCCATCTATGCCGATGATATCACCTTATGGGTGAAAGGAGGCTCAGATGGACACATTCAAGACACACTACAAACAGCTGTAGACATAATAGCAGCACTGACATCTCAGATGAATCTGTATTGTACCCCAATTAAATCAGAATTACTCCTTCTACCAACTCACCGTCGAAACAAACACGTTCCAATGATCGAAGTTTGCATTAATGGGTGCCTTATTCCTCCAGTCTCACGCATTCGTGTGCTAGGTTTATTTATCCAAAACAACCGACTTAGTACGCACACACTCGAAACCTTACGCAATACCGTTGAAAACACTCTAAGACTGATAGGAAGAATCTCGGGTAAAAACGGAGGGCTCCGGGAGTCAGAGCTACTTCGTCTCATACAGGCTTTTGTTATTAGTAAAATCACATATACTCTCCCTTACCTTCACCTTAAACCAGCCGAGGAGGACTTCGTCAACACCCTCCTCCGCAGAGTTTACAAATACGCACTAGGAATTGCGTGTAATGCCTCTAACGCACGACTCCACCAGACAGGAGTCATAAATACCCTATCAGAAATCAGTGAAGCCCACTTAACAGCTCAATACGCTAGGCTCGCGACCACTAGCGCAGGCCGTCACATTTTATCGTCTACCCGCATTAACTTTACCTCAATCACCAATGCTAAATATAACATTCCCCACCACATACACAATCTGTTACTCATACCACCCCTTCCTAAAAACATGCACCCCACTTATCATACCAAACGTCGAATACAAAGAGCAAAAGCTCTTCAGAAAAAATTGCAAGGAGCCAAAGACGTGCTCTACGTCGATGCGGCAGAATACCCATCTTCCTCATCTTATGCCCTTTCTGCTGTCGATTCCAACGGCAAGGTGCTCACAACGGCATCCGTCACTGCCAACTCCTCGGAGGAGGCTGCCATCGCATTAGGTCTATCCATCCCCGATATCACTATGATTGTTAGTGATTCCAAAACTGCCATACGTAACTTCAGTGCAGGTCGCATCTCACAAACTGCCCTTTCAATTCTTCATAAACATCCTCCCACGCAAGACATTGCCATCATATGGACGCCCGCGCATGCGGGGTTGAGTGGCAATGAGGCGGCTCATGCCTGTGCTCGAGGAATGACGGGCCGAGCGCAGGCCTCTGATGACGCCTTAGACCACGTGACACCCTTCAGCGCTAGAGATCGTCTTTTGACCTTCCACGACATAACGAATCACTACCGCCTACAGCGTACCATGTACCCCCCCTTACATCGTGGAGCTACTCGCCACCACGAAATACTATGGCGCCAGTTACAGACCCGAACGTTCCCTACCCCATCTTTCCGCCATCTTATACACCCTGCGATATATCCCTCCCCATTATGCATTTTCTGCCAACAAAGAGCTAATCTAGACCATATCATGTGGGGGTGTACACGGAACCCACCACCTAACTCTCTAAACATTGATAGTAAGGAGCAGTGGGAGGCTGCCATGTGCAGCTCGGCGCCCGAGGTCCAGGACCAGATCTTGGATTGGGCCAAGAGGGTAGCGGAGACCTACGCCGGGTAGGCTCCTCTGATCCCTCCACCACTGCCCCTTTCCCTCTTGGGATAAATAAAGTTTTTCTCCTCCTCCTCCCTCTGGTCGGGCAGTGGTGTTCAACAACTCTAAATGCCATGAGTAGGCTACCTTATTAGCTCAAATTCGGCGTCCAATCAGTGACGCTCTTCTGGCTATCACACCGTTTTCTCTGATTCCGCTGTCACCGTACAGCTACCACAAGCATATATGACCGCAAGGGTTTGTTTAATCACTGCGCATAGACGTTAGTCGTCGGGATACAGATGTGCCACCAAGCGTCAACGTGTTTGCATCCACGTTAAACGGTGCTATAGCTGTCAAACACCAATAGACATTGGTAAGCTCTTTTATATCATTGTACAGTAAGCATTCACCTACTTCTGTGAGGACACGTTTTACTTTCGTGTTATACCGATTCCTATGACAGAGGGATCAACCATGTTTTTTAAAGCCTGCAGAGTATGTGACCGTGGCGCAGTGGATAGCGTGCCCGGCATCTGCTGTCGCTGACCAAGAGGTCGTAGGTTCGACTCCCGTTGACGGAACTTTTTCTATTTGTCTTCTGATGATGTGTATTTTTTTTACGGCACTCAAATCTTGGTGGACCCCGGCATAAAACACTTTCGTGTTAAAAAAGACAACACACGGATGCAGTATCCAGTTCGAAAGATTTAAATAATTACTTCCATGACTAATGCACTGTTATTCAAGCTGATGGCACACTCGCATTGACAGCCTATGCCTCTTTCACCGAAAAAAAAAAAGCTTTACTCGTTAGCAGGAACATATTGCTACCTCCAAATAAAATATTGCTTTTAGGGCTGAGAATAATGACACATTGTTAAAAGCTAAAAAGCGCAAGTTTATGATCTCTAGGTTATGTTTTCAATTTCTCAATAACAGTAGTATGGCAAACCAGTTAAAATGTGTGTACTCTTTATTGTGAATATGCAGGCACAGATGTTTGCGCAAGAAGTCTGTCCAGCGACTGCTGGGCGGTCCCTGTTGTCACACCGATTATGCACCGAGCCCAGCGCCTGGAGTCAGCAGGAAATATCATCTTGGTTGACTCAACATCGTCCTGTGACGCAGACGGCAGCACATCCACTGTGCTACTCAAATTACCAAAGCTGGGCCGGTGCCAATATCCGTGCTTGTCCACAGCTCGCAGAGCAGGGAGGGATACGTCACTGCCTTTGAGCTTTTGACGCGAAGATGCCCATTTTGCTTCGCTACAAGGAGGTAAAAATCTTTGCATATTATGGCAACCTCGTGTTTTTTCTTCACATTGGGTTTGATCCTTACCTTCTGATCACTATGAACCACCTAGTCTAACAAATGTTTTACTAATATAGTGTGATAAATGCAAATGTAAGCACCTTAGTAATATATGGCATAGAACTAGCAAGAACTAGACTGCAAATAAAAGCAACATGGGTGTGAAAGATATGGCGGCACTTTAGCAATGCTGTAAGCATCACCTTATCTGATCGACCAAATTGTTGAATGAGTGAACAATGCGTCCCATGAAATTTACATTAAGAAAAACTAGCAGTTGTTCCTCGTACGAATACAACCGATGAGCGAAGCTCCTCAGAAATGGGACGCAAACGACTACGTACGTTTTGGAACTGTTTAACCATTCAAAGGATGCGAGGCAGATTGTCATTTCGGTGTCTCGGTCGATGCCAATGATCTTGCGAAAGTAGCTTTCACTGAAGGTGTCGACATCGGGTAGGTCGAACCCGCAGTGGCTGTACTGTCGGAGGAAGGAAGAGATGGTAGCACGGAGGAAACTATAGTCGTCGATGGCAGCAGAGTGCGTGTGTGGCACAGGGAGAACGCTGGCTTCTTTCTTACGCGAAGTTTTTTTTTTTTTGCGCCGCGCGCCTTGTTCGCGCGCGGAGAGCGTCTGCTGCGCTCGGTAGTAGTGGTTTATTGAGGAAATGACGCTTATTTCTGCAGCCCAATAGGGAGCACGGCGCAGCGTCATGCGCTCAGTGGCGGGAACGCGCGTTCGCCGGTTTGAGGGGGAGAGAGCAGAAGCGAATAGGGAGACTAATCTGCCTCCGTTTCGCATGCCTGCATATTGTCGCGCTTTGCGCATCGTGCAGACGCCATCCGCGTTCCAGCGCTCATGAAGGTAATTTATCCTCCCCCGTGAGGGGGGAGACGCCACAGCTGGCACCGTGCCAGGGAGCTTCGACGGCGGCGCCGGTGGGGTGCGGGCCTAAGGAGCTTCGCTCCTAAAAAGTCAAATGCACCATACTTCCATGCTGCTCTTCGGCTGTCCTAACTATACATGGCCTTCCCATAGAGACTCCACACCACAAATGAAATCAATTGCTAGGTGGCTTCCCCATGAGAAACGCATGCAGCATTCATCGTGTACGTCTAGAGCATTGAGTGCACACATTGCTAGATGACCATCTTCGTGTTCCTTGTTTCAGATGAAACCTTGAACTTAATGCCTCATTTCTGTGGAGATAACGTCAACAATGTTAAGCCAAACTTAGCACGTTTTTTCGGAATATACAGTTTTATTTGGTAATTGGTCAATCATTTAAAGGTACTGAGCAAAGTCATTTACTCTTGTATGTATAACTTTAAGCGAGATAGGGCTCTCTTTGGTTCAATTCGTGGAATCTCTTGCGTGGGAATCGCAACGAATCCAGAGGCATGAGTCATACACATATATACTGTAAAATGTGGCATTCTGTAAAACAAAATGATGGAGTTGACTGTATTGGGAACATAATGCTTACATGCGTACTGATCACGTCAACATGCATCATGTCTACCAGGTCTAAATGATTTGTTTATCCAATCTTGGCATGACTTGCACCACACCTCATACGTTTCTGCAGTGGAACCATTTTGAGCGCAACGAACCTATACAAAAAAAAATTAGCTAATATTCCAAACATTAAGCCTATTTGGTATGCCGAACTAATTGCAATGCACATTGTGATGCATTATACACAACTTTCACTGTTAATGGCACATAAACTATTAGAGTCATAACGCAAAATATTGCATTTATGTTATAGTTGAAAACATTAATTTATGAAACTTTTTACCTGCAGACATCAGAGGGGTTCATGAGGGATAATTCCAGCGCGGAAAAGTGTGCCCTAAGACATACATGACCATCAGCGAAACAGCTGCTGTGTTCATTCCACGTTCTACAAGCCGAGTGGCGATGGCTCACGTCTGCACGGAACAATGTAAAAAAAAGCTGACCACGTCAGCACATGGAGTTTTTCCAGAAGGTAAGGAAATGGTGTTGGTGTTCACAAAACACATAAAATGAAATTTTAACATTTCTGAATGAGACATGCTAGGACATCACTGTTTGGGTAAAAATGACTTCCAATTACTTATTCCACTTGCGTAATGCTTTTCCTATTCTATAATACTGGGTGGCCTCTTATGTGTTTACCTGGTTGCGGTGAAAAAGAAGAGAAGTAGTTGTGAAGCTTTTATAGATATCTGCTAAATATTTTCTCGCGTATAACCCACACACAAGAAAATGGGAAAATGTGCTTAAAAGGTGGGAGGTGGGGTGGGGGGGGGGGGGGGGGGGGGGGGGGGCTCTTAGATGCGGGGGGGTTACATGAGTATTTTTTTGCCTTCTTCCAGAGTTAAAGTTATGGGTGCGGGTTTTATGCCGGGGCAGCTTATGTGCAAGAAAATATGGTATATTTCCTGCAATCGGTGACGCCATGCCTGCATAACAGCTAGAATTTCTACTGAGCCAACTCCATTTTTTTTAGACTATAAAAGCCCTACAAATAGGTCAGTCGCACTCAGCAGATTTATGAATTGCCCGACTGATGATGATGATGATATATGGTTTTTATTGGCGCAAGGGCCAGGTGATGGCCAAAGAGCGCCAATACACGAGACAAAAGATGTGGGCAATGGGCATGGTGACTGGCTGTAAATGGGCCTAAAATTCCTCGCGCTAAAGGCGGGTAAAACATAAAGGTATTAAAATAATGAAAGTGACATGAAATGCGTACAGTGAAAATGAGCAGCCAGTGGTTCTGATGATAAAGCTATGGAGAGATGACAGAGCACGAATGTCTCTTCAACGCCCTTGTGTCCAAGGGCACGAGACAGGTGCTTTGTAATGTATCTACCGCAGCAGCGACCTCTCTTCAGAGGTCGTGCTGCAGATTACCAGGGTAGATCACGTGAAAATTACTAACATCTTTTAAAAACGCGGACAGTGACTGATGTTTGAAGAGTGGATCCCTACCGATGAACATCGATGGATGAAGTGGCATTTGCTCTCGGTAGGGTAATGGGAAGTGCTTTTTTTCGAAGAGTGTGTAGTTCCTTGCACTGAATTAAGAGGTGGAGAACGGTGAGTGGTTCACCACATTTCTCGCACATGGGTGGGTTACCACCGGAAAGAAGGTATGAATGTGTAATGTGTGTGTGTCCTGTTCTTAGCCGTGCAAGTGTTACTTCTGTGTGGCGTGACTTTGATAGTGGCGGCCAATTACCAAGGTGCGGCTTGATAATGTGTAGTTTATTTTCTGTGTGGCTATCCCATGTGCTCTGCCAATAATTTCTGAGCTGTCGTTTAACGAGAGGTTTGAGGTCAAGCGCAGAGATGGATATGGATGTATTGGCAGTGCTTTCGTGGACGGATGCGGCTAGGTGGTCCGCCATCACATTACCTTGGATCTCGCGGTGCCCTGGCACCCAGCACACTACGACATGCTGCCTAAGTGTGTAGATTGTGCATAAAAGTGAGTAAAGCGAGGCAAGGACGGGATTTTTTGTGTTTTTTAAGAGTTTTCAGAGATTTTACCACGCTTAGGGAATCCGTGTAAATTACTGCCTTTTGTAGTTTTATTTGTTTAATGTGTTTGGCAGCCGCCAGTATCGCATACGCTTCAGCGGTGAAGATGCTTGTATCAGGATGCAGTACACCGGCATCCGAAAACGATGGACCAACCGCTGCGTACGACACAGAAGTGTGAGACTTGGAGGCATCTGTATAGTATTCAGGAGAATTGTATTTGTGTTGAAGTTCTAGGAAGTACGTGCGGATATGTGCAATAGGCGCGTGCTTCGTGACTTCCACGAAAGTTACATCGCAGTCAATTACCTGCCACTGCCATGGCGGCAGCTGCGCAGCCGGAGCCATTAAACAGTGCTCAAATAGTGGTACACCCATTTCCTCAGCTAAGCCTCTCACACGAAGTGAGTAGGGCTTTCTGAACGAGGGACGGTTGTCAAACAGGACAGAACTCGACAAATCATTGACAGCGCAGTGTGAAGGGTGTTCCTCGTCAGCATTCACTTTGAGAAAATACGCAAAAGCTATGTAAGATCTCTGAAAGTGGAGCGACCACTCGTTCGAATCAACGTAGAGGCTTTCTACGGGGGTGGTGCGAAAAGCGCCAGTAGAAAGGCGGATACCTAAATGATGGACCGGGTCAAGCATCTTCAAGGCGCTTGGTGCCGCAGACTGATACATTATCGCCCCGTAGTCAAGGCGCGTGCGTATGAGGCTTTTATAGAGATTTATGAGACACTTCTTGTCACTACCCCACGCAGTGCGTGACAGCACCTTCAGAATATTCATGGTTTTTAAGCACTTATTCTTTATATACTTGATGTGTGGAATGAAGGTGAGTTTGGTGTCCAGGATTAGGCCTAAGAATTTATGTTCAGTCTTTACGGACAGACGTTGACCATGCAGGTCAATATCAGGATCGGAATGAATGCCTCTCTTTCTGGAGAATAAGACGCACGTGCTTTTTTTCCGGGTTCAGTCGGAACCCGTTTTCCTCGGCCCATTTGGAAATTTTGTTTAAACCAAGCTGAACCTGCCGCTCGCACAGTGCAAGGTTAGAGGATTTGAAGCCAACTTGGACATCATCCACATATGTGGAATAGAACATGTTACGCGGGATGAACAGTCGCAAGGAATTCATTTTGATAATAAAAAGTGTACAGCTCAGTACACCACCTTGCGGAACTCCTGTTTCTTGGACAAATGTTCGGGATACGACATTGCCTACTCGAACACGGAATGTACGATTGGTCAAGTAGCTTTCTATTATGGTCAGCATTCTACCGCGCACACCAAGGTGGGACAGGTCCCTTAATATTCCAAAGCGCCATGTTGTGTCGTAAGCCTTTTCCATATCGAGGAACACAGAAAGAAAGAATTGTTTGTGGACGAAGGCGTCTCTTATCTGTGCCTCGATACGTACCAGGTGGTCAGTGGTGGATCTACGTTCTCGAAATCCGCACTGGAATTGGTCGAGTAATTTGTTCGCTTCCAGGAAATGTATTAACCGGCAGTTTACCATTTTTTCGAAGACTTTACAGAGGCAGCTTGTAAGCGCGATGGGCCTGTAGCTAGTGACAGAGGATGGATCTTTGCCTTGTTTCAAAATAGGTATCACGATAGCCTCTTTCCAGGAAGCTGGGATCTCGCCAGAAAACCATATTGCATTGTAGAGGGAAAGCAGTGTTTTTTGTGTTTCGTTCGAGAAGTGTTTTAACATCTCGTATACAATGCGGTCAGAACCTGGGGCAGATTCGCTGCAGCAGCCCAGTGCTGCCTGCAGCTCTGCTAATCGGAAAGGTTCATTGTAGGGTTCATTATTGCTAGATTTCTTTTGCAACCTCTCTCGCTCCACCCTCGCTTTATGCCTTTGGAATGTTTCAGAATAGTGTGTGGAACTTGAGACGAATTCGAAGTGTGCTCCCAGAGAGTCAGCTTGGTCTTCCAGGCTTTCTCCCTGGGTGTCGACTAAGGGCACCGAATAAGCTGGTTGACCTTGTACTTTCCTTACACTATTCCATACTTTACTCTCATCTCTATAGGAGTTTATGCCAGCAATAAACTTCTGCCAGCTTTCCCTTCTGGCCTGGCGGCGTGTTCTCCGGCCTTCCGATTTAACCTGTTTAAAATTAATAAGATGTTCTGCTGTCGGAGAATCGCGCAAAAGCCCCCCACGCTTTATTCTGTTTTTTGCGAGCCTCGCGGCACTCGTCGTTCCACCAGGGCACACGGCGTTTCCCTGGCACCCTGGTTACTTGAGGTATACATTTAGAAGCGGCATTGAATATAAAATTGGCAAAAAACTCTACAGCAGCGTCAATACTTAAAGAAGCCATGTCCGCCCACGAGATATTAGTAGTCTTGTGAAACTCCTCCCAGTTAGCTCTGTCTAGCTTCCACCGAGGAACCTGGGGTGGAGATTCGTTTTGTGTTTGTGTTTGGAGGAGTATTGGGAACTGGTCACTCCCATAAGGGTTTTTAACCACTTCCCAGTTAAAATCAAGTAAAATGGATGGAGAGATGATGCTAAGATCTATAGATGAATACGATTTGTTTGCGAGGCTAAAAAACGTGGGTTCTTTTTTGTTGAGTAAGCATGCGCCGGTAGAAAACAGGAAATTCTCAATGAGGCGGCCTCGCGCGTCGGTGCGAGAGTCGCCCCACAGGCTGCTGTGCGCATTAAAATCGCCGAGAACGAGGTAAGGCTCGGGCAACTCATCAATAAAAGATTGGAATTCGTGTTTGTGTAGCTGGTAGTGTGGGGGTATGTATACTGAGCAGATAGTGATGAGTTTATTTGCTATTATAGCTCTCACGGCCACTGCCTCCAGTGCCGTTCGGAGCGGAAAGTGCTGGCATGCTACGTTTTTATCGACTATAATTGCAACACCGCCCGATGATGCGAGGGCATCCTGGCGGTCTTTGCCAGGCGTAGGAAATTTGTGCGTTTGGGGTTTAAGTGTGTCTCCTGTACACACAGCACCTTTGGACAATATTTGCTAAGGAGTTCTTGTATGTCGTCGAGATTATGTAAGAGTCCTCTAGCGTTCCACTGTAATATGTTGTCCATTTTGAATGTGTGTGTGTGCTGTGTGTAGCAGAAGAGGAAAGTGGTTTATTTTACAGAGACTTTGTCAGGCCCTGTAATGGGCGTTTTGTCTTTTTTGGAGCGGTCGAGAGGTTCTCGCCGCTCCTTAGGCGCAGGCTGCGCCGGTGGACTGGAAGTGTCCATCGCGTCTGTCGACGCGACGGACAGTCGCTCTACCGAGCGGGGTTTGCGAAGGGTAGGCTTCGTCACGGCGGACGAAGCCTTCGACCCCACCGGGCCAGAGGTCGAGGGGACCTCTTTGGCTTGTGTGCTGACCTGGCTGCTGCCAGGGTTCGCAGGGGCCTTCGGTGGGGCCGATTTCGGGGAAGGAGGGGCAGCCGAGGCTGCTCCCCCCGTGGGGGGCAGGGTGGCGTTTGCCTCGGCACGCCAGGCGTGGTCCGGGGCATCGCCGGAGGCCGTAGTGGCGCTGACCCCCCCCTCGCGCCACTTCGGCGTACGTGTTCCCTGCAAAATGCGGGGAAACACGCTGCCTCGCTTCACGAAAACTGATGTTGAGTTTGATCTTTGTAGTGATTATTTCTTTTTCTCTCTTCCAGGCCACGCAGGACCTGGAATATGCTGGATGGTCACCATCACAGTTGGCACAGTGGAACTGGGAATTGCAATCATCGTCAGCGGAGTGTCCTGTGGTGCCGCATTTCGCGCAGGTGAGTTGCCCTCGGCAGCTCTGGGACCCATGACCAAACCGCTGGCACTTAAAGCAGCGTCGCGGGTTGGGAATGTACGGTCTCACGGGCAGTTTCATGTAGCCTGTTACTATTTCAGAGGGAAGTGATGTAGAGCCAAAAGTAAGTATTATATGTTTCGTGGAAATTTCTTTGTTGTCCCTTCTTATTGTTATGCGTTGCACCTGGATGACGTTCTCGTCTTTCCATCCTGTCAAAAGTTCTTCATCGGTCAGATCCATGAGGTCGCCATCGGACACGACACCCTTCACGGTATTCAGTGTTCGGTGTGGTGTGATGGTAATGGGCTGATCGCCAAATGCTGTTAAGTTATGTAATCTTTGGTACTGTGCGTGGTCTTTCAGTTCGAGCAGGAGGTCACCACTGGCGGTCTTGTTGGCTTTGTAGCCCGCGCCTAGTGTTTGCATAAGACATTTTGATACAAGAAACGGTGATATGTTTCTGGCCTTCTTTTCTGTGTTGTCGCAATGAATAATGTGATACTTGGGGAAGTTGTCTTTCTTGGTGGGCAGAAGTTCGAAGATAGCATCGGTGCGCCACCTCTTGGAGGGGCGATCGGTACGGAAGGGGCTAGGAGATCCCATGAATTATGGTGTTTGTTCGGCAGCCATGCCAGCCGCCCACCTCCGAGCCCAACAAGGGGACGCTACGAGACGCGGAGGAAACGTAAGCGCCAGCTGTACATGGCCGCTATAACCTAATATATCAACCCTAGGCAGGATATTTACACCAGGTTAACCCTTGCCGCCGAGAAATGTGGAAGTAAAAAGAAGTGAGGAGAAGACAGGAAAGGTCAAAAGAAAATAGAGAAAGACGAAGATCTAGGCAGAGAAGGAGACAGGAAAAGGCGACTGCCGATTTCCCCTGGGTGGGTCAGCCCAGGGGGTGCCGTCTACGTGAAGCCGGGGCCAAAGGGGGTGTGTTGCCTCTGCCGGGGGGGGCCTTAAAGGTCCAATCACCCGGCTTCGGTTCAACCCCCCAGGATCCCCTTTTCCCCGGACACGGCTACGCCACGCACGGCTAGGCGTGGGAGGAGGTCGAAACCCCCCCGTTGGCTCGGGTCCGTGGTGTCGCCACACACCAAACGCCTGCTCGCGCAGACGCCCCTGCGGGGATTGCCCGACTGAGCACGATGCTGTGTTGTATAATCGAATAGTCGCTCCCGAGACCAGCTTGTAGACAAGGGAGCTTTTCAACCGACTCGTTCCTAATCACTCGTGCAGCTGAAAAGTTGAAGCAAGTGCATATAGAGGGTGGCAAGCTTCTTAATTACAAAATCGTCTGTATTCTAAAATGCAATTTTTTAAAGTGCGTAGCACTTTAGGGGCTTGGCTTGTCGTCCATCCATAGATCTCTCGTGGCGTGATAACGCTCAATATGAAGTGGGGATACAAGTCTAGAACAACGTTAGCAATGCTAAAAACCGGGTTAATATAGACGAGCAAAGTTTAAAATCATATAGTGAATAGAAATAACTAAGTAATTGCAGTAACTAACCTAAAAACGTTTCAGAAACATGCAGCTCACATTGGTGCTTTGCAAGAAAAGGCGCCACCCACTCACCAAGCGTGCAAGCACTCCTCCTTAATTCAATGCCTTCGTGGCTACATCTGAAGGGGGAACAATTTGACAGAACTTGCTGCACACGGCAGGTATCTTAACTGATGTAACAAGAAGAAAGTCGGTAAAGCGTAGCAAAAAATAAAGCGCATGTGACCCACTAAATATGCGAATCTTCCTAACGAAATTCTACTTGTGCCAGGCAAACCCTACATGCTTGCCTCAAGCATAGCCTTCATCAACAGTTTGGTAAACGGAGCAGTGAAAACTCTATGAACGGGAATCGCTGGGTGTTCGTGCTACGTACTTTCTCAGGATTCACAGTAGTGGAACTGCATTTACTGCAGGATTTAGAACTGCGCCAATTCATACAGAATTCCTTTATCTTGCTGCTTTCCCACTGGACATGCTTCTAACCTCACCAATGGGATATACACTGATATAGAGTAGCTTGATTGTCACTGCCTTCACTTAAAGGGACGCTAAAAAAAAACAATCGGTTTAGATTGATAAATTGTGGTCTGAGAGCCCTAATGCCGTTACTTTACCATCATAGCTTTATTAATAGCGGCGAAAATCAAGGTCAAAGTTTCATTCTTAAATTTCGCGCCAAAATCTCCACGCGTGACGTCACTAATTTCAAAATGTATTTATCGTATGTTGGCGCCATTGGCTTCACGAAATTTCCTCAAACTTAGCGTGTTAAAGATTCAGTAGGGTTGAGAGCTGGGCTAGTTGGTGAGATATCATTTTAACATATGGTGTAGTAGCGCAAATTCGACGGGGACACAGAGGACAAGAAAAACACGACACTCGCAACTAATTTTATTTGAGAAGCAGCACTTCATATATAACCCAAATCCCTAGCGACACAGAAAAGAACTACGAACATAGAATCATTGACAAAAAAAACTTTTTTTCAAGTGATAGTGTACACGGCAGATAAGCTTATACACCTTTAGATGATATAACAAAGACCGCGCAGGGTATCATTACGAACATTGGCGTGGATTTACACGTGCCTGAAACAGAATTTTAAACGAAAACAAAGGAAAGACGACCCATGTACACACGAACATCAAGCGATAGCATACGTCAGTTATGCTTAGACACTTTTGGATGAAACAAGAAATAACAGCGCTGGCTATTATCAGACAAAAAAAATGTTTGGCGGGAATTTACACGTGCCTAAATCAGAATTTGAAACAACATGAAAGACAATGTCACACATGAAAACACTAACGTCAATTAAAGCCTTTCGAGGAAGCTGGCTTCACGGTTACTTAACGACACTGATGACTGACTAATGCAGCCATCTTTTCTTTTATTTATGTGGAAGGCTTCGACAATTTCTCTAGTTAGTTGGTTCCCATGACGGAAGACTACAGTTGTATCACTGAACAGTGGTGAGCAGCCACACTGAGAACAGTGCGCCTTTATGTGAGAATGAATGTTGGTTGCCAATGATCGCTTATGTTCTAGAAGTCGGATGTTTAAACAACGACCCGTCTGGCCTATGTATATCTTGCCACATGATAGCGGCAAGCAATACACGACCGCTAGGATACATTTAACTTGGTAGCTGTACGAAACACACTACAAAGTTTGTTAAATTTTGTTATGCGGGTACAAAGTTTGTTATGGTTGTAATTACGAATTGGGAAAAATATTTTGAAACGAGGCATCTGCGCCATGCACACAATCGGGAACCTTCGCACAGAATTGGTTTTGAGCACCAGCTCCAAAAACTAAGTATTTCCCCACACTCTGTAATCAAAATTGAAGAAAATGCTTACGGTGTGTCAAGCTCTTCTAGCACTGGGATGCATGAGGTAAGGGCTGATGTTGGACTGTGCACCTGTTGGGTAGGAAGGCAGCGCGCCTTCTGCAAATATCAAGCCCTTGTCCAGCAAAACTTTGGAGGCCCTTTCCCCAACAACCCTACCCTGACACAGGCAGATGGCAGTGACCTGGCCACCTGGCACTTGACGAAAAGTGCCCTCCAGCAGAGTTTTTCGAGACTTTTGGATCTTATCAACGCTATGCACCCTCCACTCATCCAGGGCCCAGCAAGACAGCAACACAAGCGAGCCCGATCTCCGTTGACGCAATGGAAATACCAGAACAGGTGCCTTCCAACGGCACTCTACAACAAGGGGTATTATATGTTACAGTTCAGTCCCACAAAATATGAGCAGACTTAAGAATCACTGAATAAGATAACTTGTACGTGGTATGTGTGTGAACAGGAGCTTTCATCGTTATTGTTATAGCATGTGCTTCCCAAGCTTGGAGGAACTGCTTCACGCAGTGAGTCATACAAAAAAAATTAAAACAGCAAATACTGCTTGGGCGTCTACAAAATGAGGACTAGAGAGTATTGTGTCATGACTAGAGGCCGGATTTTTAGGCACTAAAAAATCGCGTTTTAGGCGCCAAAAACAGGCAGGCAAAACACAGTTTTAGGCCCCCAAAATCGTAAATATAGGCACAATAAATATTTACAAAAACTAAAATTTTCGAAGAAAGACGTGTGCGACCTGTGTCTACGACAGGAAGCAAACAAATATTATAGTTTATGGTGGCACAAAGGCGTCAGTGGTTCAACTAGCCATGCTATTGTCCGTTTTCCCGCATGGATTCCAGAACACGGTCTCTTCTTTTATTGTCCAGCATTGGTGAGTAAAGTGTCGGCCGTCGAATAAACAAACTCCTTTGTCTCTTTTTTTCGGCATGGCTGCGAAGGGCAGCCCAGGAGCCTATAGCCAGACCGCTAAAAAGGCAAGAAGGGTCTTTTAGCCTCGTATTGGCCGGGTCTAATCGCGCAGGATCAATTTATCCTCTGTCTGTGAACACCTCAAAGGGCCCCTTACCAGGTTGGAGCATTTCAAGCTGGCAAGCGTAATGCATGCACTGAGCGCTAACGACCACTTCTGCCAAGATTTGCAACGCTACGAGCCCCGGAAAGAGGTGAAATGTCAGACTAAACGCCACTTGTCCTTGATCTCACGGGCGCGCGCACCAATATGGAGGAGGTGACGTACAAGGAATGGTCCTGCGTACGTCAAAGTAGTGCGTGACACTGCGAGAATGATTCGCGGCGACATGTGCAATTTTTGCAATCTGTTGCTTGAATAGAATAATGAAAGCTGTAGAAATATTAAAACAACAAATGGAATATGTGTGCGTTTTTATTTATTTTTTTTCTACTTCGAATCGAGCTCGATGCGAGACTAAGCTTTCATTTGCGTCGGTGTTCTCGCCGTTGCCGCGTCGTGCCGGCGCCAGCCCTGACAACTCTTGGCGTATATTTGATGCATCGTCCCTAACAGAAGTTACAGCGGTGCGACGCGCTGTGTCGTGGTAAGGATACATCATCCAGCCAGCCTCTCCAAGTGCATAGAAGGATCCATCCCACAGAAACAGGCAGTACACCAGAGAGAATGCCGAAACGATACAACACCGCTTGTGTGCACGACCTGTCTTGGCATGTCATGCGCACACCTTGCGTGCGCATGACGTGTTGATGCGTCTGCGCACGCAATCTTCCGGCTCCGAGTTCCTCCGATACGGAAGAAGGCAGGGAAGAAATTTGGCTTGCGAGTGGCAAAGGTTTCAAGCTCACCTACCAGCATCATGCTTTCGCGGCTCGTAATGAATCAGTTAAAAAGTTCTTGCGGTACAAAGCTCTTCATTGGGCACGCAACAACTTCCAGTGTCTAACTAAAATTTCTTATGTGACCTGGTGAAGCGCCCTTTAAGAAGTAAATTACAAACGAAACAAAAGCCAAGTGCACATCTGATTTTTTTTACTTGCACTCTACATTTCGCTGACGGCACTCCATGCATGGTTTCGCATTCGTTCTCCATCTTCCTGCTGCTGCACAGAGGCACCTACTGTTTTCTGCCCCCCCACCACACTCAGGTCTTCAAGGAGGGGCTTCAATTTCTTGGGAACACTGGAGTGGAAAACCGGCTGTAAAAGCCGCCGCGCCACGTTCTCGGCCACGGACGCCACTCTCCTCTCCTCTTCCCACGATTATTTTCCTCTCCCCATTGCACTGTATACGCTGGGACGTGCTCCCATTTAAGGTTGCAGAAATAACGCCTTTTCCTCTCCTCCTCCTCCCCCCTGCTCCAACCGCTCGCGCCATGTCAGTGCGGTGGGGTAAAGTGGCGGGCGCGTCCAATTACACTGCTGCTAGCGGTTGCTTACCGGAAGTTTGTTGAACTAGGGCACTAGGTTGTGGCACCCCATAGAGTTCCGAAACGTCATTTTTGCCCGGTAACATGAATTATGGTATCAAACTGTACTCGAAAGCAAAATTTGAGTGTAAATAGTGCTCATATTGGCGCCGTTCTTGAAAATAGGCATGTATATAGGCGCTCATAGACATTTAGGCACAAACCCCAAAAATAGGCATTTATAGGCACTATAAAAACACTATAAAAGCCCTCCTTAACCCCTAATTCGTGCTCATATATCAATGTGGCACGATAGGAACGCAAGGAAAAAAATAGGCATTTGCCTATAATCCGGTCTCTAGTCATGACTCATTCAATGGGTCATTAAACAGAAAATCAGTTTTTCTCATTCAGGACAACGCAAATTGGAGAAAATTGGGAAAGGCCTCCATCCTAATATGAACATCGGGTAGGCTGACTACGATGACCAATGTGTGAATTACTCCGTCACAGTACCAAAAATACCACTCTGGCAGCGACACCAAATGCAGCTGGCGAGGTCATTTTGAGGCTCCTGCACTAAATTACCCTTATGAGATTGTGATGGCCTCTGACCGGGCCTACATAATTATTTATTGGTAAAAATTTATTACATTGTAAGGAGCCAGAGGCTTAAGATTTTGAGCCAATCTTGCCAAAACACTGAAACCGGTCAAGCAATACTGATATTCACGTGTTTGCATATCAGAAATGAAACTTTGATCTTCATTATTCTCTTCCTATAATGGCAAAATTAACAAAACACCGTTCCCGAATGATCTATCGGCATCACTAGATCCCTTTGATTTTTTTTCCAGCGCACTTTAAAATGTGCCAATTTCAGATAAAAGGCAAACTTATAAATTTCAATTTTCTCCTACAACGAATGGGTACTAAGCAGGTGTGTCATGCCATTGATATTTTCTTTCTTTCTGCAGAATCTGGAAGAACAGCACAGGCATCCAGTGGACAAGGGACAGCTACAGCGACTTTGTGCAATGGCTTAACAGGTGCCACGTGAGCTGGCCTTCTGAGCTATCTTAATACACAGCTGCAGGCTGTCACAACCACAAGTGCCCCACGGGATTTCCTTTTAAGAATGAAGGCTTCTGCTGTTCCGCACAAAAGGCGTCGCGAGAAAATTAAAGTACAGCCGACAAGCTTGGCAAGGCGTCGGCCTGGCTTGCTACGCGGCTCAGGCAGAATCCCAGCAGGACGACCAGCGAAAAAAAAAAGCACACTCACTGGGAAAGAGCATTCGCGATATGTTCCGAGTGCCAAATCACATTACCTTTACTTTTCTCAATGTTTCCTCTAAACAGGGAAACTGTTATAGCTAGCTGTTAGTTGTGTGTGCGGCCTATCAGAAAACTATCATAAACGGGTATGTGCCACAGAAATTGGGCAAATCTCACTACTCAGCACTGGTCCACTAAATATGAAGACAGCAGTTAGCCCAACAAATGGCTGTGAAGCGACTGTGGCGAGCCGGAGACACTAAGTGCGTACAACAACAGAATACTAGGGAATGGGAAAGGCAGTGGTGACTGCGAGAAGACCCTGAAGCAATGTAAGGCCTACGCCAACGACGACATGCCCTTAGATCTATGAGAAACGCCAACGCTTGGTTCAGTGCAAATTTCTGTGTCTGCCATTCGGACAGCAGTGTTGTGTCTGTGACTCTCTGTGGTTTAACTCAAACCTCTCTGCACAGAAGAATCAACGGAGAAACATTCTAGCGCCACTTAGCTAAAGCCTAGCAACGACCTAAAAGCAACCGACCTAAGAGGACATGGCACCCTGCTCGGCCGATACTCCCTCTGTTCAATGTACCAGGTGCTGATCGAACTAATGGAGATTGCGGTGAACTACGCTACACCCGTGGCAGTTCAACCGACTGAGACGTGGCCAGCGGATCCAAATCTACACCGAGGTTGCTTATCTTTAATAGCTTGGTCTTTCCCAAAATGTAATTACATTAAGTTGTAGGATTAACGTTGTCCTTGATTTCAGCTGTGTTATTTTTATGATCGCAATGAACTAATGAGGTCCGCATGCTGTATTCGGGGATCCGCTGACTCTAGAGAGTTAGGCTCACCTTGTAGCCCTACCTTTTACGACAAACCTCTGCATATCCTTCGGAAATCTAAGTAGTTGTGTGGTTACTTTGTATTTTGTAGAATTAAAACACGAATATGTTCAACTGGAACTTTGTACAAAGCCTCGAGACTAGAAAAGACGAGAGGCAAATGCAACGCGCACACACACAAACTTTGCGCGTTGTGTCGTTCCCTCGTATTTTTAAAAGGCATGGCTTTCTGTTTTCATAAAATATTTGCAATTTTCAAAAGCCCATTATTATGTTATATTACACATTTGTTTATGTTGAAAGCGTACCGCATATGTACGTCTGCTTGGGCATAGTCGTTGTGTTTATCTTTCTTTTTTTAATCGATATTAACCTGCACTCCCCCCGTCTTGCCTTTCTCTGCAGTTTAATTGTTAAGTTAGTGCTCTGTTCTGTCCCGCATTTTTGTTCTAGCTGTTCGCACTTTTATTATATACTGCTTAAACAATTGTCCAGTCAAATTATGTGGATGCTGTATAAAAAGGTTCAACTTCCGCCAGCTCATTTCCGCCCTGACTAGTTAGGAATTTCCATTTTTCGGAACGCAGGGTCTTTGGAGAAGCTGGACGTGATCAAGATTTTGTGGCAAATAGAATCACTGAGGTGCTGGACAGTGGCCTTTGGAAGGTAGCTCCCTGTGCCGAAGGCAACAAACGCCACGAAGTTCGTAAACGAAGTTCCGAAAGGGAGGATGGACGCAACGTTCGACGCACTTCCGCTGTCACGATTGCAGCATGAGGAATCTGTTTATAGGCACCGTCCACGGACCAGAGGGGCAGTCTCAAGATGATGATGATGATTAGTGGGGTTTTGTGGCGCAAGGGCCATGGGTGGCCAAAGAGCGCCATGTCTTTGATGTGGTGTTTGCGATGGCCAATGATTATGATGACAGTTTTCTAACGTTGGCCGCAAGGGGCAGGCAGAAAACAGACGCGGCCCCTTCTAACCCGGACAGTCTGCACACTCATGCAAAGGGGGAGGCGCACGCATCGCGTTCCATTTTGTCCGGGACCGTCTCAAGGTTGCTTTTTTTATCCGCTGGCTGTGCGTTCTGGCGCTGTAGTCACACGTGAAAACTCAACTGCACGGTGCCTATTATATTTGTTTAACATCATGCAGTGTGTTGACTGTGTCTTATTTTTCCAGGCGACGTACGCTGTTGCAAAGGCGCTGGATATCACACAAGGGGAGCAATATATGTACATGGGCGTCCTGCAGCCAACACTTCACTCTCTGCTGCGGTATCAGCGATATCCCTCCCGCCGCTGAAGTGCTGCACAGCCCTTGCTAGCAACCTTCAGGGCGCAGTCACGAAGAGGTGAGCGAAATTTTCTTGTGCCTATCTCCTTACTGCTCCATCTCATCGCGTGCTCTCGCACGGACGCATATGCGTTCTAACAGATTGTCCGTTTTTACATATAACTTGTACCTTGAAGTAAAATGTTTACAGCAGGGCTACACATTGTTTCCGTAACCTTTCTGAACACAGGTTTTCCGGAGTTCTGGAGGATGCCGATCTGGCCCTGGCAAAGACGGTCAATCCGAAGTTCAAGCTCTCCTGGATGACTGACGCGCAGAAAGTTGCGACATTACGACTTCTTGAGGAAGATTGCCGTGCACTGGAAGCAGTTTTTAATGAAAATGCAGCAACCAGTGACGCAAGCGACGTAGACAACATTTTTTCAGTTGCTTCAATCCTCCCCTTCATGCTCCGAGGTGCAACAATGGCTCAGCGATCCCGGAACTGACATCAGCGAGCTGGCGAAGTACCCTAAGATTCAGAATTTTTTCATCCAGCGAAATACGGGGATTCCGCATAGCGCACCGGCTGAACGGCTGTTCAGCAAAGGACGCGACATTTTTTCCATCAAGAGGGGCAAACTCTCTGATGAAAAACTCAGTCTAAAGTGCAACAAGTTTTGCAAATAAGTTTCCTTCTCACCAACCATGCATGAACAAATAAAAAAGTGATGAGACAAAATGAGACGTACAGAACGATTGCTTAGGTTGGCCCCGTTCTAGGTCTTTTTTCGTCTATAATTTTACCACGTCCAATTATCACTACCCGCATGACTTCGTGCGGCTTTATTAATTAAAATCTATCATTTGATTTCTAATCAATTATTTTATACGGTAACTGTAACACAGTAACTGTAAGAAGTTGCTCTTACAAAATAGGTAACTGTAACTGTTACAGAGTTACTTTTTACTGGTAACGTGCCCGTGACTGCTCCGCACTTAATATCATCATCAAGGCGCTCGAAGGACTAGAGGAACAGACTTCTCCTTGGCGCGAGCGCGCAATCAGTATGGCACAAATGGCTATTTCCCTGCCTTAGGCCAAGCAATGACAGCATACGGCAGCCTGCGCCCCCGAAAGTGCGCGTCACTTAAAAACATGGCACGTTGCGAGCTCCGAGGCTATCATCTGGCGGTACTTCAATGGTGCCATCAAGCAGCTTAGGTTGAAGTTTGCCTCCGTCCCACTCGCTTCCGCTGCGGCCAATCTCAACAACAACAACAACAACAACAACAAAAAAGAAACTACACTGTAACAAATCGCTGTAAATTATAGCATCGATGTTTAACTGGCACTATTCATCAGGATTTCAGAACGTGATTTTAAACAAATTGAGAAACGCTATAGGTGATTGCGATGAACACTGGTTAAAACAAACATTTACCTTTCTGGCCTAAAATTACTGGTTTCAAGAATCCGTCCAATTTGGCCATAATCTTTTGCATACATATGCGGTACAGCGAAGGTGTTCTGTTTGACCGTTAACTTTCGTTTTTGCCCAACAATGGCTAGTGCTGCGTGAGTGGCATCTATCAGCTTTCACCTGTGTTCTTAAGTCAACATATTTTGAGGCATTTTTTATCCCAAGCAACTACAGTTTGATGGCTGTTTGGAGGGAAATGAAAAAAAAAAAAGGTTTATAATTCTTTCTGATAAAAGCAGTGTATGTGGTATATAACTGTCGGTAAAATAGCAGAAAAGCATATCCAACGGTGCCTGAGCCTCCAACTGGAAATGCAAAGAGCATTTGCTATAAACTAGGCTACCCGCTCAAACTACTAAAATATAAAGCGACGTCACTGAATATTGCCACGCGCGCTTGTTTCAACTTCGCTTACGCCCACAACGACTGTCAGCAGTGATCGGCGCAGACCGCGCCTTAGTGTTCTAGAAGCTTCTCGGTTGTAGTAGATCGTTTTGTTAAGATTGCGCGCAAGACGCCAACACTCGAGCTTATTCAACACCACCTAGAACTAAGAGAAGGCCGGTGCAAGCCCTCCTCTCCACGGCGCTACGTCACCAAAGTGAGATATGCGGGCGGATCGGCGGGCTTTCTGTCAAAGCGCCGACGCAGCACACGGCACACGCACCTATGGTGGCTAACGCACCTGCGAAGACCGGCACGACTTGGCTTGGCTTTCGTATGTGGTCAGCACGCGCGTTGGGAAAGGAAAACTGTTTATTGAATGTGGTATCCATAAGCCTTTTTTTTTTTTGAAAAAGATAATAAACATTATATATACGTCTATTCGCATCATCGCCTAATCATGCGGCGCAGTACCGAGTAAGAATTACTATACACCATTTTCCGGACGCGCTCAAACGTCGCCATCTTGGACTGATAACGCTGCACTTTTGTAGCCGTATCAAATAAACAAACAATGCTACGGTGAACTCGGATGGATGAATATGCTTGGGCTGGTACATTGAACGTTTCATGACCATGATCATTTCATATTACGGCCTAGAACACCAGCAAACCGATAGCTTATCAGTCCAAGATGGCGGCGCCCATGAGTCGAAAAGTGTTCATGCTAGCGGCGTCAGCCTCAGCGTCTGGCAACGTTGACACTATTTCGCGGAAGCGCTGCGCTGCTTTTTGTCGTCGGTGTCTTTCCTTGTACTCAGTAGCTCAGCGGTACGGCACAGAACTTTGCTGCCGTGCCGTCGAAAATGCCTGGGTGCTGCTGCGCACCGAACTGTCGGTCAAACTATCCTAACGGGCCGCGAGCGCGCGTATACAGGTTTCCGTCGGACCCCGCACAAAATGCAGCGTGGACGAAGGCTGTGCGACGGGAAAACTTCGTACCTACGAAGTACACAGTGGTAAGCACATGTTCCCGTTTGCTTGTCGCGGTCGTACTTCTCGTGAGAGCAAGGTTTAGTTGATTGTATTGCGTGATACTTGCATCTCTTACGACGCGCTATACACTTCAAGGAATGAAAATTGTACAGATACAGTTTCAGCGTAATTTGTTATGTGTTCGTGCTCTTAAGTGTATAATGCGGGTCTGTCTGATCATAAATTGATTTCGCGCTATGTGATCGACAGTAAAATTGACTACATCGAATAGACGATGTACAGGGCGTAGTTACGATGCATGTGATATTACATGTGAGTTACGATACATGTGTCCGCTATGCATCCAAGTGCAGAATTAACGATGGCTCGCGGCTTAACATCCCAAATCGAGATTCGTGGTAGCCGTACTGAAGCAGAGATATAAAGCAACAACTGCCTTAGTCTGTGCAAGCGGCTTGCTAGGATCTTATAATTCTATAAAACGTCGCTTTCGTCTTATACTTCGTTATTGTGCTTTCATTGCAGGTCTGTGAGCACCACTTTCATGAAAGTGACTTCGTGAACTAGACGAACTATACCGACAGCATGACTGGAAAAGTAATTGAAGTACCCCTCAAACCGACGCGATTGAAGCCTTCTGCAATCCCAAGCATCTTTCCCAATTGCCCTGCCTACTTGTCTCGACAAGTAACTGCAGCACGTGAGAGCCCCGAAGAAAAGCACGCTCGTCTTGATGCAGAAACAGAAGAAAAGAATGCCATCGCCAGTTTCGGAGACCTATTGAAAGCAGTGGGTGGTGTCTCTCTTACTGAATTCTGGAGCAAGGTCGTCACTCAAGGCGCTGCTCAGACACAAGTACTTTTTCTCAACTTCCGCAACCAAGAAGCGCCAGTTGTGCATTGTGCGGTGACAGTGTCCTCGGACCTTTCTTTGGCGGTTTATGTCGGTGAAATGAGGTTGGAAAACCTAGGTTCATCTGTGCTTCCCTCGACGATCTCTGACTTCAGAGTGCTTCAGAAAGTTTTGTGCGACATGGAGGATGTCATGAAGGATTCTTCAAAGAATGGATTCTGCTAAAGCTTCTTGTCGCACTCCTCGAGCAACTATCGTCATCAGCTCTGCCACATGAGTGGGAAGTGGAAGTAATCAAATTTGTGACACAGCAGCTTCAAGTTCTCCTCACCGAAGCATCAATTTACCCAGCTGACTTTCTTGTGCTCTGCAGCCTTGTGTACACTATATCGCCACATGCATACAGATTCATCAGAAGTGCAGCAAAACTGAAGCTTCCACATCACAAAACAATAAGACGCATTTGCGCTTCTTACAATGCTAGCCCATCCAGGGAGCAACAAGATAATGCTTTCCTCTCATATGCAAGGAGGCTGGCGTCAACACTAAAAGATCATGCGGATTCTTCTGGCTGCATGCATTATGTGTCATGAATAAATTTGTGTTAAAAGAAAATTTATGCCTGTTCTAAAGAGCATGAAATAGCTGTGCATTGTTATAAATTTAATGTGTTCGGCTATGAAGAGCCTGGTGAATTATTTCAAGCCTACGTTTTTTAAGCATCGTGAAAATACCCGGCAGTAGAAATATTTTCTGTATCATAAAAGTCGCTAGGAAAAAAAATTATTCGGTCGAAACTGCATGTTGGAATGAAAAAACTTGTATCAGGTGAAGCCAGCGTTTAGGCTGATCTCACTGCGATGACGTCACGAAGCCCTGTTCAGGCCTTCTCTAGTTCTAGGTGGTGTTGGCGTATTCCAGAGCTTGTGCGAGACCACTGATAAGGCTGGAATGTTCGACGCATGATGTATAAAAGCCGGTGCGTTGCAATGATGATCAGTTTTTTGACGACCGCAGTGATGTGATTGACCAAAACAATGTTGGCGCAGCTTCTGCAGCAACTAAAATGTCACTTTGGAGCAGCTTAACAACCATTTGGAGCAGTTACTTGCAGCACATTTTCGGACGCAAATGTTTCTCTCTAAGCCGGAGCTGTTGCAACACATGTCAAACGCAATCCATTTATGCACGCATGTTCATTTGTAGTACTCCTAAACATGAAATTAGGTCACTGCTCTTTGCTTTTCTGTAGGCATCCCCAAATCTGTTAAGTCCGGTGTTGCGGAGTTACCACTCCGGAATTGGAATGACTCCGTAATCATTCCACATTTTCGCGACACCGGGATAGAATGGGGAATGGAATTGGGACAACGCTTGGAGGAATGGAATGGAATTAAGCGCGTTTTGCACGGAATGTAATGGGAATGGAATTACGTCTTTCTCCGAAGAGAGAGCACGTTTTAGTCTACGCGCTGTTTTTCAAACTTCAAACATTAGTAAGTCAGAGCCTCGAATTTAACCATAAAGCAGCATTTTTAAAATGGCTTGGCTGATTGCAATCACGGTACATTTGTAAGCAACGCGCCTACTACAATTCTGCCCTTATATAGACTGTGCTTCTCCGAAGTTTATCTCTATTCTTCGCGTAACCGCGGCTCTCTGCCGTTGGTAACCGTCGTGCGGAACTTCTTCACTGTATGAAATATTTAGCAGTAAACTAGAACGAATAGCTCTAAAAATAAAAAAAAACACGTTAAATAAATGTTTGGTGCTACATACACGTACTCATTACTGTAATTAATTCAGTCAGTCAAGTAAGACTGTCGTCTAAGAACAACTATATGGGTATTTTCTCCGACTGTAACCACATCAGTTACAAACTATTTTATTGAACTGAATAATGTTTACTCACGGTAGTGTCTAGTAGTAATAGAAAACTAACGCAGAAAGTTTCGCACTATGAACGAGTTCAAATCTAACGCAGTAAGTTTTGCAGTAAGGGCGTCTTTGAAAGGCTTGTGCACAGCAACTTCAGCTACATAGCACTTTCTTGTCTACTGCGACGGCCACTCGAAATTGCAGGGGTTACGTATGGATTTTGAGCGGCTGCCATCTTGTTGCTCACCGAAAGAACGCAAAAACGACGTCTTGGCGCATGCTTGGCGCAAATAATGAAATTTTTGCCAAGATGTAGCACGATGTAGCAGGTTTCACCTCTTGGCGCAGTTTGGCGCAATTGGCGCAGCTATCACATCACTGCGACCGACGCTCCGTGCGCCGATATCAGTCTA
>JALIZH010013129.1:0-30441 GCA_030522465.1 Rhipicephalus appendiculatus
ATTGCAAATCAGTTACTGAATCAAGGGGACGGGGGGACTTGTTGAAGGTTCTGAAAACACCTATTTTCATTATTTATTCTCGGTAAAACACCGCGTCCATCCAAATTTCGAAGGCTGGCGCGAGCTCCTTTCCGCGGTCTCGAAGTCCCGAGGCAGCGCCTCGCGCTCGTGCACCGTATGTTTCTCTCCACTGTTCCTATATCTCAGGGGTCTCAAACTCAACCCAGCCAGCGGGCCGCTCTGACGTAATTTAGTCCTCTAAGGGCCGGGACAGGGGGGGGGGGGGGGGGGTGCAGTTTGTACAAATTGTCAGCTAACGTTACCATTTGAAAAAAAAACCCTTTCCCATATCTTATAAACGGGTCGTTTCTGAAGGAGATTTGGCGCCAGGATTCCAACATTTGAATAGCGGTCGCCTAAATGACTAAAATCAGTACACCGATTCGGAAATGTAGTCTTTGTTTCACGGTTATGCATCAAAACATAGCGACCGCATGAAGTAGCTCACAGAAACAATGCCCCAGACCAGTCATGCCTATGTAGCCCAGTTACATGCTTAGTGAGAGAATAAAAAAAATGTGGGACGAAGACAGTCATGTGCGGGCCGCGGGCCGGGTGCTTGAGACCCCTGCTATATCTGTTCTGTTTCTTGCGCTCTGGGGTGCGGGAGCGCTAGCCGAAGGGCCGGTCAGGTGCTTCAGACTCGGCTTTTTGTTTGTTTGTATGTTTGTTTGTTTTATAAGTGCGTCTTTCGCGGTGACTAATCGATATATTTTCTAACTTGTCTTAGCTAATCGTGTCCTGCATATTTATGTTACGTACGACAGGTTGAATCGAATGATTGATCTCATTGTACTAAATTCCCAGTAATAAACCACCCATTCGGAGAGTGTCGTCTAGGGTTTCCCTCGCTGCACGCGTGGGCTCGCCGTCCCTTCGTAGTAATGGTCGGAGCTCGCGTGCGCAGCAGTGCGGACGGTACACGGGGCGACGAGACAAACGAGGACGTGGCACCCTGCATGGAGCACGCAGTCCTCGGACACGCAGTGGTGTTCGGCGCGTACGGCTAACAGAAGCGAGGCTATGCGTGCTGGTGGTCGGTAAAAGCAGAGAGAGAGAGGTTTATTTACAGAAAGGTAGAGAGATAGGCCTGAGCGATAGCATGCTTTAACCTGCTACTCTACTCCCGGGAGAGGGGACAGGGGAAGACAATGGATTACGATGGTGAGTTAGAGAAGTGAGTATATAGTTCACGAGGGATGCGATGCGGGCTTCTTGGTAGCACATCTTCAACAAGTTCACATAGACGACAGGACAAAAGGAAGACACATATAGACACACTGGGCATTGTTATCATATCACTCAGCCCATTCTACATTAGTTAAGAGAGGGAGTTGCGAAAATGTGTTTCACCAACGCGATTAAGGAAATCATGCGTTCACTGTACCGACGAAGCATTCAGTCAGACCTTTGCGTCTACAAGATGCTGGTAATCCCAGACAGCTCCTGGTGTGAGTCGCTGAAGGAATGCTGAAGCAAGCGCGAAAAGCTAGTAACCCTGAAAGCATGCAAGAAACTTGTCAACGGGAGAAAAAAGCGACCGACAGTACTTCCTTACATCCACCTGGTGTCGCACAATCTAAAGAAAATTCCACGACGCGGAAAAATCGACGTTGCTTTCCCAGCGCTTAATAAACTAATTAGCCTATGCAGAAAAACAAAACCAGGGAAGAAAAGTGCTCCGGACTGCCAAGTAAAACACAGGAATAAGTTTGTTGAATGTAAGACTTCAGTAATATACAGCATTCCGTTAACATGTGGCAAGTGTTACGTTGGGCAATCATGAAGATGCATTACTGATAGGTTGCGTGAACACAAAAATTAAGTTGGAAAAATCGCAAGTGATGGTTTTCTCGCGCTACATCAATGTTCCCCTATTTTTTCAAGACACTAAAATAACAGTTAGGAGCAAATGTGAAACAACGCGACTGATAAACAGATAGCTGCACTTGAAGATATGTGTGTTCGCAAGCCGTCGTTGACACTGTCAGCAAATGAATTAGCGTATCTGCACATGCCGTGACTTTCGCATGTTTTTTTTTTTTGCTTTGTTCAGCATGACCATGTGGCTGTGACTAGCAAGGCGAGTGCATAAATGTAACCTGGTTTCCGAGAATAAACTGTGTTGGAAGTTAGCGCCGAGTGTGTCTATATGTGTCTTCCTTTTGTCCTGTCGGCTATGTGCGCTACAAAGAAACTTATTCAAGGTGAGTATATACATTAGAAGAACAGTGCGTTGGGCGGGTTGGTATTGCATTGTGAATGTCATTCTGCGCAAAAAAAAAAAACACACAAACACGAAAAAAAATAAAACAGACTGATAATCTAGCCGCCAACCTGTAATCATAACCACGTGTCGTTGTATTTTATTTATGTGTGTGTTTTTTTTTGACCAGAAACTTTCAGTTGTTGGTCTGCGCTTCTCTCGTGGTTTCTTACCTTCGTGTTTTTTTTTTGTTTTTTTTTTTTTGCGGGAAATGCCCTTCACAATGAGGATATACAGTCCAGTCAAATTGAGACAATGTTATAGGCGTGAATCTAGTCCAGTTGCTCTTAAGAAGGCTATGACGGCTCTTACGACCACAGTTCCACTGTTGGTGTCAGGCCGAGGGCCCAACAAAGTTTCATCAGGTAAATCACCTATTGCGAAATCGCTCAGTACAAGCAATCAGTGTCTGTCGTTCACGTGCGTTTGAGTGAGTGAGTGAATAAACATTTATTGGGTCTAGCAAAACGCGATAAAACGCGCACCTGGCTAATCCCATGACGTGACCGACAGGTCAAGCCTGCCGGCCCGATCACGGGTCGGGTAGAAACAAAATGTGTGCTCAAGTGTTTCTGGCACTTGACACTGTTCACTATTGGGACCGGTGTCACTGCAGACGATGATATCTGCTTAACGTCTTGTGTAGGCCACACTAAGACGAATCCGGTGGATCATACTTTCGATGTGTCGCTTTAATTTAGGAGACATGCGGAACCTCAATTCCTGGTACATTAACTACAAATAGGTACACCAGACTGTCTCTCTCTGTGATCACACACACATATATATATATATATATATATATATATATATATATATATATATATATATATATATATATCGGGTGTCCCAGCTTTGTTTAGCCAAGGGTTTAAAAAATACAATAATAGCGGCGGGTGATTCAAATCAGTTGCATATTGATGACAGCCACCTTTCGAGCTACAGACATTGTAAGTAGTTAATTTGTCAATTAGGATTATTTCAGTAATTTCTTAAATATTGACTTTCGGGAAGAAATGGCACTTCCAAAGTTCGAAGGCGCCTCCAGAAACCCGCATTGCTCTCGAACATTGCAAGTCCCATTTTCTGCCTGAATATTTCACAACATAGTTGAATATTCCTAATGAACGAATTATGTAATTACTGAACAAGAAAATGTCTGTATTGCGCAAGGTGGCTGTCAGCAATATATAACGGATTTGACTCGCCGGTCGTTAATATTGTATTTTTTACGCTATATATATATATATATATATATATATATATATATATAGTCGTGAGCGAGACAGACACGACACCCGTTCGTCGGGCAAGCTGTTCTATTTGCTACTTCCTCTTTCTCTGCTTCCAGCTAGTTGCCAGTGCGCCCGTACTTCAGCGTCGTTCTTGGTCATGACTAGAGACCGGATTATAGGCAAATGCCTATTTTTTTCCTTGCGTTCCTATCGCGCCACTATGATATATGAGCATGAATTAGGGGTAAAGGAGGGCTTTTATAGTGTTTTTATAGTGCCTATAAATGCCTATTTTTGGGGTTTGTGCCTAAATGTCTATAAGTGCCCATAAATGCCTATTTTCAAAATTGGTGCCTATATGAACGCTATTTAGCCTCAAATTTTGCTTTCGAGTACAGTTTGAGACCGTAATTCATGTTACCGGTCAAAACTGACGTTCCGGAACTTTATGGGGTCAACAACTTATAGTTCCCTAGTTCAACAAACATCCGGGAAGCAACCGATAGCAGCAGTGAAATTGGACGCGCCGGCCACTTTACCCCACCGCACTGACATGGCGCGAGCGGTTGGAACAGGGGAGAGGAAAGGACGCTATTTCTGCAACCCTAAATGGGAGCACGTCCCAGGCGGGAAGGCGGGATGAGGAGAGGGGAAGAAGAAGAGAGTGGCTTCTATGGCCGAGGACGTGGCGGGCGGCTTTTACCGCCGGTTTTCCAGTCCAGTGTTCCCATGGGATTGAAGCACCTCCTTGAAGACTTGGGCGTGGTGGGGGGGGGCAGAAAGTAGGAGGTGCCCTGCGCGCAGCAGCAGGAATATGGAGAGCGAATGCGAAACCATGGAGTGCCGTCAGGGGAAAATAGAAAGTAGGTAAAAAAAATCAGATGTGCACATGGCTTTTGTTTCGTTTGCAATTTACTCTTAAAGGGCGCTTCACCAGATCACATTAGAAATTTTAGTCACATACTGGAAGTGTTCGCGTGACCAATGAAGGGCTTTGTACCACAAGAACTTTTTAATTGGTTCATTAGGAGCCGCGAAAGCATGATGCCGGTAGATGAGCTTGAAACCTTTGCCACTCGCAAGCCAAATTCCTTCCCTGCCCTCTTCGGTATCAGAGAAACTCGGAGCCGGAAGTTCATACGGCGTTGACGCATCAACACGCCATGCGCACGCAAGATTACACTGTGTGCACATGACATGCCCAAGCCAGGTCGTGCGCACAAGCGGTGTTGTATCGTTTCGGCGTTCGCTCTATAGTGTACTGCCTGTTTTTGTGGGATGGATCCCTATATGCGTTTGGAAAGGCTGGCATGGATCCTGTATCCTTACCACGACACAGCGCGTTGCACAGCTGGAATTGCTGTAAGGAACGATGCACCAAAAACATGCTAAGCGTTGTCAGGGCTGGCGCCGGCACGACGCGGGAACGGCTAGAACACGAACACAAAAGAAATATAGGCAGCTAAGTCTCGCATCGCTCTCGATTCGAAGAAAAAAACTAAAGAAAAGTGCGCACACATTCCGTTTGTATGTTTTAATATTTCTATTAACTTTCATTCTTCTATTCAAGCAACAGTTGCACAAATTACACATGTAGCCTCGAATAATTCTCGCAGTTTCATGTACGACTGTGACATACACAGGACCATTCCTTGTTGAACTTCACCTCCCCCACATTGGTGCGCGCGCCCGTGAGATAAACGGCACGAGGCATTCAGTCTGACATTTCACCTCCTTCCGGGGAGCGTAGCGTTACAAATCTTGGCCGACGTGATCGTTAGCGCAATGCATGCATTACACTTCTAGCTCGAAACGCTCAAACCTGGTAAGGGGCCCTTTATGGGGTTCACACGAAGAGGAGAAATTGACTCTGCGCTATTAGACCCGGCCAATACAAGGCTAACAGACCCTTCTGGCCTTTTTAGTGGTCTGGCTATTGAATCCTGTGCTGCCCTTCCCAGCCATGCCGAAAAGAAGCAGACCCAGGAGCGTGTTTATTCGATGGTGGACACTTAACATTCTGGACAATAAACGGAGAGACCGTGTTCTGGAAACTATGCCGGAAAAGGCACCATTGCATGGCTATGTTAAATCATTGACGCCTTTGTACAATCATAAAATATAACATTTGTTTGCTTTCCTGTCGTAGACCAGGTCGCGCACGTCCTTATTCGAAAATTTGAGTTTTTGTAAAAATTTATTGTGCCTATATTTACGATTTTGGGGGGCCTAAAACTGTGTTTTCCCTGCCTATTTTTGGCGCCTAAAACACGATTTTTTAGTGCCTAAAAATCCGGCCTCTAGTCATGACAGTCGGCCATGATTGTGAGCACGCGCAGCTGCCGACAATGCTTCTGGTGGGCGGCGCTGACTGCATCTCAGCGGCTGGTCCCGGCCACGCTGTGACTCTGCTTGGGGATCTGCCTCTGTGCTTCCGCGTGGGCGATGCAGGCTGCATCGTGGTGGACGGTCTTTATGTCACTGTAGACCCTGGGGCTTGGCTTGAACCTTTGTCGACGACTCTGGGGGACGACTTTGAGTGTGTGGCGGTGGTCGACAACCTAGGCCACGCTGCGACTTTGCAGGAAAGATTGTCTCGTGCTGTTCTCGTGTACGGTATTGGAAGCTTCGAGGTACTCGAAGTTCCGGTCCGTGAAGTGACTCTCGGTGACGGTTCTGGCTGGTGACACTGGCTGTTTCGGCAAGATCGCAGACCCATCCGTTTGTGCCGCCGTAGTTTGTGGATCTAGCTGCAGCTGGATGTTTTGCGAGGCGTCCGTGTGAATGAATGGGCCATTTCCCGAAATGAGTTGCCACGCAGCTTATGGACGCCGTGCAACTCCCTGAGGTAGTCCAGCTGGAGGTTCCTGGCGAAGTATCGCGTGTACACGAAGTGTCCGAGGAGGAAATAGTGTCCCTAGCAGGTGAGTTGATCTGGTAGGGTTTAGTGGTGTGTAGTTCATCTGGCACGAAAGGGGTGAGCGCATCCATGTACTCAGCGCGAAGGAAGTATCTCCGAATGAGGAATGTCTCGCGGCTATATTCTCGGGTCGAATACCGACGCAGAGTCCAGGACCTCCAGAGAAGGACTACGGCGGCACCGGTCATGGTCAACAGCAGGAAAGTCCACGATGTTCTCCGTCGATGAACTGCAACGCACAGCTGCAGCCTCGAGGCGGTTCCCCTCCTGAGCTCCATCCTCGGTAGTGGTCAGGTTGGACTGGGTGGTGGCAGAGAGGTGGGAGGGATACCAGCCAAAAGCAGCAATGATCTTGAATCTCCACTCCACCCAGGATTGCTGCCGCACGCCTTCACATCTATTTTACGCCGCGGCACCATTTCTGGGCACACGCCACTTCTATGGCCACACGCCACTTCTGCTGTTCCGTCCACGCCTTACGAGCTCCGAGAGCGTTGACGGTCGCTACCCATTTGTTGGCGTCGTCCCGAAAGCCGCGGAACTCCGGTGTTTCGCAGGCGGCTGCCGATGGTGGGGTGACAGACGAAAATCTAGAGTGTGCCGATGCGAAGCAGCCCAGCTGGTGTGATAGCTGCATGAGGGCGCACCTAAACTCTCTTTGTTGCTCGGGTGAGCTGGCCTCATGGTCGTGTGAGGCAGCTACATACAACGTGCCGTTGATGGCACACATTGCTGGCCAGATGGTACGAGCTACCTCGTAGGTCGACGGTGTCAGTTGGCTAATATCGACGCGGAGTTGCGCGATGGTACGCCGCAGGTCCGCGGCGCTATCCTATGACCCGCAAGCGGAGCCAGTGGCAATGTTGGCCAAGGAAGAGGTGGTGATTTGGCTCACTGCGGCGAGATCGTTGCCAGAGGGAGCTTGAACAGCGCTCCTCAGCAGCTCAGGTTGCCGATGGAGCCCTCACCGAGAGGTTGCCGCCACGGGAAGCGTGAACAGCGTTTCCGTGCAACAGGAGGCCGCGCGCTGTCTTGGCGGCGCTGGGGTACGCCTGCCCTTTGGCCACCGGTGAGGCCTAGACGCCGTCCACAAATGGTGGCATAGGTCCTACCGGCTGTAGTACGGTCCTAGTGTCCATGAGCTAAAAGCATGGACGCATTCCTTAGATGAAAAGACCCGCACGGCCGATGACCCATGAACGCAGGTTGCTTCAGCCTGATGGTTGAGTTTTCGTACACTGCGCCATTGTAGTGAGCGAGACAGACAACACTCGTTCGTCGGGCACGCTGTTTTATTCTCTATTTCTTCTGGCTCTGCTTCCGGCTAGCTGAATGCGCGCCCGTACCTGGGCGTCTGTCTCACTCATGACAATATATATATATATATATATTCTGATGCCGCCAGACAAAACAGTAAATTCGAACGCAGAAAAACAAAACAAACGATATGCTGTACATCAGTGAACACGCCACCATCCACGAAATCCACTTGCTAATTCATCATATTATAAGTTATCGTAGTTTCATTTACAAACTCAATTTCTTTTTGAGATTGGATGATCGATGGTGAGCAAACGCACGCTTCACTTGTATGAATTAAAAAAAAAACCTGAATAATTTGTCCTTTCTTGTGATCAGATGCACTATTCATCGCTTTTTGTGCCCTAGAAAGGTGGTTTACATCTGGACGCAGCGCAGTGCGTGGCCAAATTACAAGTCTGAGTTAACAATTAACAGTCGTAGTTATGTTCTTTAAGCCATGCATTAAAGGGACACTAAAGGTGACATCGATTTTTCTGGTATTAGTAATTTACTCTTCCACGATACCAACAACGCCACGCTCGCTGTGACAAGGCGCTTGGTAAGCAAGAAACACGCGAAAAGAAAATGCAGGTGGCGACGCCACATTGAAGTTCCCGCACCAGTCACCCTGATGTCATCGATTTCGACGGCGTCGACTCGGGGCTATGTAGTTCCTAATCGGCTAATATGAAGTACATAGTCTTCTGAAGGAGCCAGAGGCTTAACAGACCAGGTTTCAGGAAATTTCGTTGAGTCATTGTTGCCTAAATATGAAAAAAAAGAACAATGAAATCTGTGACGTCATCATTGGAGATTTCGGCGGGAAAATTAAAAGTGACACTTTCGACATCGATTTTCTCATCTGGTAAAAAACCTATGATGGTGAAATTAACGTCATTAGAGTTTTCGGAGTAGAACTTATGAATATAAACCAATTCATTGTTTCACTTGAGTGTCTCTTTAAGACACCAGCCCGTCTGGCGGTTGTAATTCTCGTTACAAGATAGGGAAATGCAGTACACAACACCACAAGCGTGTGCGGGTCCCCGTCAGGGTAGGGGGGGGGGGGCAAGGTTCGTCGCAGCGTCCCCCCTCCCTATTGAATTAGTGTATGCAGCAGACCTTGCGGGGGCGCAACCGTTCACCGGCTTTTTGTTGAGTTGCGCGAGATCATACGCAAAAGAGTTGGCTGCTAGGCTAACTTCGTATAACATTCCAATTTGTCACTATTGCATTCACTGCAGCGCACTTGCGACTGTAGTGAAGGATTAGGCTGCCTTACCACTGCATGCAAATGACTTGCTGTATGACCAGCTGAGTTTTGGCAGTGTCAGCTAAACCTGTGCTTGGGGTGCGTTCGAATGCTTTTCACAAGTGAATAATGTAGGGGTAAGTACAAGATGTAGGCTGCACGCGTTAGCCCTTTAGAGGGTGGCAACACCCACCCCAGTGCTTGGTAGTAAACAAGATGCATGTATCTTACATACTATCCTAAATACTCTTTGGGTATCGTGTGTGCATCGTGATACGTCTTGCAAGATGCGTATCAGTATCTGTACGTCCGATATATGAAATAGCGTATCGTGTATGTCAAGATACAAGATACTGTGATCGCCACAACAGCGTGCGAAACATTAAACGCGGCTGAACTCCACTTCTCAAGCTGACACTCCTCCCACTGTACCACCTGAATAAAAGTAAAAACTGTGCCATTTTTTAACTTTTTTACCAGAGTCCTTCAGCGAGGGCAGGTGACGAGGTCTGCGTGGCCCTACACTATAAAAAGATCTCACGCTTAATCCTGCTCAAAACGGCAATTTTCATCGTTTCGAGCATGTAAATGAGATGTGCATGGCGTTTAATGTACAACGTGAATGAAAATAAGCGTGAGATTCCCCAGTGTTAGCCTCAGGACAATACTGCGTATCGTGGTTGAATATTGTCACGCTTAAGACAACCTTAACCTTCAGTTAAGACAACACAACCTGCTCGTTGAGCAAGTCCAAGAAGCGGCTCAGTCCCAACTTCCTTTTCCTCTTTCACGCGTGGTTCTCACACACGAAAACCATGCGATATTAGTCACCCTTTTGAAAAGCATCGACTCGGTGCTTGCAAAGAAAAAAAAATAACTACAAGACGAGCTGACGCAGAGAATCGGAGAACGAGTACGAGCAGCCGACACCTGCGCCATGCGCAAAAAGAAAAAAATACCAATCGTAGGTAAGGTCACTCACACGTCGGATGACCTTGTATGGTCCTAAATAACGTCTCAGAAGTTTTTCAGACAAGCCTGGTCGTCGGATAGGTGTCCACACCCACACTCGCTCGCCAGGGTGGTAGGCGACGTTTCGACGGCGAAGGTGGTAACGTCGCGCATCTGCGTCTTGTTGGTGAGTGATGTTTACCCGAGCCAGTTGACGAGCTTCTTCAGCGTATCGAGTGTATTACTCTGCGTCTGGAGCAAGTTCATCGCTATTATCAGACTCTAATACTGAGACTCAATACTCAGACTCAGTACTCAGACAATACTCAGACTCAGACTCAACTCTAATATCAGACTGTTCGCTGATGACTGCGTGCTATATCACCATGTATCTAACACCTTACATTCTTCCGTTTTGCAGAGTGATATTAACACTATACAAGAGTGGTGTGAAAACTGGTTAATGTCCCTAAATATTAACAAGACATTTGTAATGACTTTTCACCGACGTAAAGACTACATCTCTAACACCTACACTCTATACAATTACCCCCTAGCCGCTGCTAACACCATTAAATATTTAGGTTTTCAAAGTTCCTGTGATTTAACATGGTCGCTACACATTATTAACATTACTAATTCTGCAAATCGAGTCCTTGGTTATCTTCGTCGAAACCTTGCCTCAGCACCTACCTCTACTAAACTAATCGCTTATAAAACGCTAGTAAGACCGAAACTTGAGTATGCTAACGCCATTTTTGATCCACATCAAGCTAACCTTAATAATATGCTTGAATCCATTCAGAACCGTGCTGCCAGATTCATTATCTCGAATTACTCGACTAACATAAGTGTGTCAGCATTGAAATCTCAGCTTGACCTTTCTAATCTTGCCTCTCGCCGTAAAATTTCACGTCTGTGCCTCTATTTCAAGTTCTTTCATTCCTCACCACCAGACAATGCATTCATCAGACCTGCTCATCGGACATCACGCCATAATCATCCGAACGCCGTCTATCCAGTACGCACCCGAACTAAGACCTGCCAGAAATCGTTTCTTCATCAGACAGCGCAAGACTGGAACGACCTTCCCGCCCACATCGCCACGTCAACTAACTTTGTTCAATTTAAATCTGCTTTAAAGAGTCATTCATCGTCATTTTAAGTTTGTACTACTTAGAAGAATGGACTGTTGGGCGAGTTGGTATTCCATGTTTCAAGAAAGTGCGCGAAAAAATGTGGACGAAGAGAGACGGGGACAACACAAGCGCATACTAACAACTGACATTTTTTATTGAAAGCACGAGAATATAAAGGAAGAAAAACCCAAAAAAAGCATACGTGCGTGCACGAACCCAAAGACCACTACATTTGCGCATCAAGATACCCAACCTCTGATTGATGAAGTGCCACGGAGAGCTGAGCGACACAACAAACCCCAGCTTTTAAAATAAAATACGCTTCCACCACCTCACGCGTCGTACTACTGCTGTTTTTCTTCGTTGCTGTTGTTGTACCGCTTATATTCTTTATATTTTTTTATTTTATCTTATTTTTTTTGTGCCCACCCCCTCATGTAAAGTCCTTCCTGGACCTTTGAGGTACGAATAAACGAATAAACGAAAAAAAGTCACAGTTTCACCGCAAGGGTGAAGCAATGAATGCGATAGCAAAAATTGTAATGTTATACGAAGTGAGGCTGCCAGCTAACTCTTTTTTGGATCCGATCTCACGCAACTCTAGAAAACGCTTGTTTAAGACAATTCTCTTCGCGTTGAGAGCGCAGCACGTAGAAGGGTACGCCGGCCCGGCCGCCGAGAAGGGGAGATGTGAAGGGGAGATAAAGCGCGCGCCCGCGCCCGCGCTCGTAAAATCGAACGTCGACCCCCCCCCCCCCCCGCCCCGCTGTCGACCGCCGAGAAGGGGAGATAACGCGCGCGCGTCCCCGCTCGTAAAATCGAAGGTCGCTCGAGGGACCCCCCCCCCGCTCGCGTCTTTTCACGCTCACGAATGACGGGAGGGCCCGGTTATATATATACATATACATATACGGCAAATGACGCCGACGGCGAAAACCAGCCGCGAGTGTCCATATAATTGCTATCGCAATAATAAACGATTATCGCACGGCAGCATAGCGTCAAGCATGGTTTGTACGTTGCGTCCGTAAACAAGGCGGAAAGGTGAAAATCGCGTCGTTTCCTGCATCGCCGTATTGTACGCAAACGTGACGTATGGTAGAATATCGTCCCAGGTTTTGTGCTGTACGTCCACGTACATTGACAGCATGTCTGCTATGGTCTTGTTGAGCCTCTCCGTCAGTCCATTTGTTTGTGGATGATAAGCTGTCGTTTTTCGGTGGCTTGTGCAGCTCAGTCTGAAAAATTTCCTCCATCATTTGTGCCGTAAATGCCGTCCCTCTGTCCGTAATCACACATGACGGCGCGCCATGCCGTAGGACGATGTGGTGCACGAAGAACTTCGCGACTTCAGACGCCGTGCCGCGGGGTAACGCCTGTGTCTCGGCATAACGTGTCAAGTAATCGGTTGCCACTATAATCCATTTGTTTCCAGTGGACGACAAAGGGAAGGGCCCTAGGAGGTCCATTCCCACAAGGTCAAAGGGTGTCCGCGGTGGTGCAATCGGGTGAAGAAGGCCCGCAGGTTTCACAGGTGGCGTCTTGCGACGTTGGCACTCGCGGCAGCCTTGCACGTAGCGGTGTACACTAGTCGACAGTTGGGGCCAGTAGTACTGCTGGCGCACTCTGGCGAGAGTCCGCGAGTAGCCCAACTGTCCTGACGTGGGCTGATCGTGGCATGCAAGGAGGACGTCGTCACGCATGTCGGCTGGCACAACGAGGAAGAAGGCTTTGTCGCTTCCTCGAGCATTCTTCTTGTAAAGGATGCCCCTCCTGATGCAAAAGGATGACAGGTCGCGAGCAATGCGCCGAGGAACTTGGGAGTTTCGGCCTTCTAAGGAATCGATAATAGGGCGCAATTCTTGATCAGCTCGCTGCCTTGACATGAAGTCAGAATCGCTGAGAGCTTCGAGAAAGCCATCAGCATCCTCTAAGTCCATATCACGATGCCCTACAGGTGCTCGAGAAAGCGGGTCGGCGTCTTCGTGTTTGCGCCCAGACCTATACACAATCGTGATGTCAAACTCCTGCAAGCGCAAGCTCCACCGAGCGAGACGGCCAGACGGGTCACGGAGATTGGCCAGCCAGCAGAGCGAGTGGTGATCTGTCACCACTTTGAAGGGACGGCCGTAGAGGTAAGGTCGAAACTTTGCCGTCGCCCACACGACTGCGAGACATTCCTTCTCTGAAATAGAGTAGTTGGCCTCGGATCGAGAGAGTGTTCGACTGGCGTAAGCTATGACATGCTCAACGCCGTTTTGCCGTTGTACAAGGACAGCGCCAAGTCCGACATTGCTGGCATCTGTGTGCACTTCAGTAGCAGCGTCCTCATCAAAATGCGCAAGAAAAGGTGCTGTTTGCATTCGCTGCCGTAACTTCGCAAAACCTGCCTCTTGCTCTGTAGTCCAGGTAAAGGGTACATTATCTCGGGTGAGTCGCGTGAGTGGTTCGGCTATCCGAGTTCGTGAGTGGTTCGACGATAATAAGCACACAAGCCGAGAAAACGTCGCACTGCTCTTTTGTCTGACGGAACAGGGAAAGCGGCGACTGCTGCAGTTTTGTCTGGATCGGGCCGAACTCCATCCGCACTCACGACGTGTCCCAGGAATTTCAGCTCTTCATAGCCGAAATGGCACTTCTGGGGTTTTAGCGTGAGTTCGGCAGAACGAATGGCTTCCAGAACCATTCTTAAGCGCTTCAGATGTTCTTCGGAAGCTCTCAGAGAAGATGACCACATCGTCGAGGTATACAAGGCAGGTTTGCCACTTCAAGCCAGCGAGAACGGTATCCATCATCCGCTGGAAGGTTGCTGGAGCAGAACAGAGGCCGAAAGGAAGAACTCGAAATTCATAAAGCCCATCTGGAGTCATAAACGCTGTCTTTTCTCGGTCTCTCTCATCGACCTCTATCTGCCAATAGCCGCTCTTCAAATCGATCGATGAAAAAATACTTCGCGTGTCGCAGCCTGTCGAGAGAATCGTCAACTCGTGGAAGCGGGTAAACGTCTTTCTTTGTGACGCTATTAAGTTTCCTGTAATCAATACAGAATCGCACTGTTCCGTCTTTCTTCTTCACTAGAACGACTGGCGAGGACCACGGGCTGCTGGAGGGTTGAATGACACCGTTGTTGAGCATCTCCTTTACCTGCGTCTGTATAGCCTCGCGTTCTTTAGCTGAAACACGGTAAGGCTGCTGTCGGATTGGGCGAACATCATCGTCGGTAATGATGTGGTGCTTCGTGAGGGGCGTTTGACCGACTCTAGACGAAGAGGCGAAGCAAGATTGAAATTCCTTCAAAATGGTGTGAAGTGCGGCCTTCCTCTCATCCGGAAGCTTCGAATTGACGTCGATGTGGTCCAGAAACTTGTCCCCATCATAGATTTCCTCGGACGCGAAGCACTCTGTGACATCCGCTACAGGGTCTCCATAGGCCATGGTGGTGCCGCGGAAAAGATGCCGGTGCTCGAAGTAGTTGAAATTCGTGACAAGTATCTGTGACCGTCCGTCACGAACACGCACAAGGCTTCGGACTGCGCATACACCTTGAAGCAGCAAAAGTGATTCGTTGCTCTCGGCGACCGCGTCACCGTCTCGGAGGTCTTCACAAGTGACTTCTATGAAAGCAGTTGCTCGTGGAGGCAGCGTCACGCTTTCATCTGCAACACGCAGCGCAGGTCTACGATAGCTCTCGGTGTCTCGTTATGTTGCACGTTGCGTCGAGAAGGTCACCATTCGCTCGCGGAGATTTATAATCGCGCCGTTCTCTCGTAGGAAGTCCATGCCAAGGATGAGCTGACGAGAACAGTCGCGTAGTACGAGGCAGGTGACTACAAATGTTGAGTCGCGTATCTTCACTCTTGCGGTACAGCTACCCAATGGGGTAACAACGTGGCCTCCAGCTGTGCGAATACGCGTTCCATTCCAAGGTGTCATCACTTTTTTAAGACTAGTTGCCAGTTTTCCGCTAATAATAGAATAGCCTGCACCTGTGTCCACCAATGCGCTGACCTGAATATCGTCTATCAGCACAGGAATGTCGAGCGAGACTCGGTCACTGCGTTCAGATGTAGATTCCGGCGTTTCTCTGTCACTGCACTCAAACGGGGATTCATTGTCTGCGGCGTTTCGTGCGAGCGTCGATGGGAGGTCTTCCGCAGTCTGAGCCCCAGCGACCTCGCCCCCGAAGGTCGCTGCCTTCAGTTTTCCCGACGAGGGCTTGGGGAGTGTCCCCGTGCCGTCGCCCCGAAACGTGGCCCAATGGTTGCGGGTCGCCGTGGAGATGGTGACCGCGATTGACGCCCTGAGAAAGGTAGACGTTGCTGCGCGAGGTATTCTTCGATTTCCCTTGGCCTATCACCAACTTGGGGACAAGGTGAATCAATGGAGAAACCGCGCAGTCCAAAGTTGTCGGTACGGGCATTCGCGGTAAATGTGACCGGCCTCACCGCAATGGTAGCCGAGGGGTCTTCTATACGACGTACGCCAGATATCAGACTTCCGCGTGGTTCACGGTGACCATCGATGTCCAAGCCAGCGTGTGCCGATTGATTTGCAACTGGCGGCATCGTCTGGATCGGGACTGCAGGGCTAGAGACCGGCATGGAAGCGCGCAAGGCTTCGGCATACGTACGGCTCCCAATATCAGTGGACACAGGAGCCGGTTCCACATTAGTAGGCGGCGGCTGACAGCGACGGTTGTGCAGCACCTGCTGGACCTATTCCCGGATAATACTGCTGATGGAGCCGACCTCTGGTTGTCTCGCCCCGTACAGCTTCGCCATTTCTTCGCGGACGACGGAGCGTACGATTTCGCGAATCCATTCAACGCTGTTGCTTCTTCCGAAGCTGGCGAAAATTCAGGAGATGATGCGGCATTCACTTGCCGGTCGAATAGGGCAGACCGCTGATGCACTACATTCTCCATCGTTGCGGCTTCAGTCAGAAACTCGGCTACACTCTTTGGAGGACTCCGCACCAGACCAGCAAAGAGCTGCTCTTTCACACCTCGCATAAGATAGCGCAGCTTTTTTTCTTCTGGCATCGCAGGATCCGCTCGCTTGAAAAGCCGCTTCATGCCCTCCACGTACATGGTGACGGTCTCATTAGGCATCTGAATGCGTGAGTGCAGAGCACGTTCAGCACGTTCGCGGCGGTCGGAGCTCCTGTAGGTCTCCAAGATGCTTTGTTGGAACTCGTGCCAGGATGTCAAGACATCAGCTCTGTTCAGGAACCATGTTCGGGCGCCGCCCTTTAAGCAGGCGTAGACGTTGCGGGAGTTTGGCGGCGTCGTCCCAGTAATTGATCGCTGCGACATGTTCGAACTCACTCAGCCAGTCGTCCACATCTTCAAACAGCTCTCCGTGAAAGGGACTAGGCATCAGCGGGTTCTGCACTGTGCAATAGATCGGCGTAGAAGACGTAGGAGCTTTCATGGCGAATTGAGGCGAAGTCATAGTCGCTGCGTCGGTAAGCTGTTCCGGTGTCTCTGGTGGTAGGCCTCGTTGGCGGCGGCTTTCTCTGTGAACCGGAGTGTGCACGGGCACAGGGCTTGTGTTCCGGCTACTGGGCGGGGTCTTTGTGCATGGGGTGAGTCGTGAGTCGTCGTACCCAGCTTCTCCACCAATCTTGTCACGCTTAAGACAACCTTAACCTTCAGTTAAGACAACACAACCTGCTCGTTGAGCTAGTCCAAGAAGCGGCTCAGTCCCAACTTCCTTTTCCTCTTTCACGCGTGGTTCTCACACACGAAAACCATGCGGCAATATTGTGCTGGCGTGAGCTGACCACTATAGGTAGGAGGAGCAGGTATCACAAGCTCACATCCCCACAGAGGGCTCGACTGAACATTTTCCATAACACAGATATACATCCTGATACGGGTACCGTGATATGCCACGCAGTTTGCAGAAACGTGCGCATGCGCATTCTCAACCACGAACGTGACAACGCGCATACGCCTTCACCCTGCGCCCCTGCGAGGAATACTAACCTTACCATGGCTTTGCTTCGGAAGGCTTGTCGAAGAGCGTTAGTTCGAAACAGTGTTCTTAATCATTTCGATGGCGGATTCTGCAGCGGGCTCTGAGACGTTCATTCACATCACCATAGAGCTTTCGGACTTGTTCACTTCTACAGGTATTCTTGACGTGCAACTAGGGCCGGGCAAGCACGCAGAACGTGGCTGTGTTAAATAAATTAGTTAAACTTTGCCGCGGTTTCAAGGCTTGCGAGCAGAAGTTCCATAGGATGGTTCGATTATTGTAGCCACTCATCTGCCATTCTTGGACGATTAGAATCTGTACGTAACATTAGTCATGGTTCGCTCCTATACTCAATGGCACCCAACTCTCATATGTATCGATTTCCGGTACCTGCCAGTCACATGTAGGGTGCGAAGTTTCCGTAGGTGGTGGATTTTAGCGGAAGGCTAGAATCTTTTATAGGAGAAATTGCTTTGCTCGAATGGAAGAATCAGCCCCGTGCTTCTTAACAAGCTTTAGCGCTGTACAGGTGCGTTATTCAGATATGTGTTTATTGTGGTAAAGTACGAAAGTGAAAACTATGAATGCCACGTGCTGGCACTTCATTTTCTACCAGCTGTGCTTTTCTCCCTTTTTTTGTTTAACAGAGTCATGTACAGCCGCTCCCACAAGTTTACTGAACGCAGGCTCCACTGAAAATGCGAATTTCTGCTCTTTTAGTGCACGGCGCATCTAACCTAGCAGGTAGCTGCATAGGTCGCAAGGGCTACTACAAGCTGGAACATCTGTTTGGAGGCTATGTTCAAAGACAAAGCGGGAATATTTCATTTTCGGAAATTTTGTGTTCCGAAAACTTTTGAGGGCGGGGGTACAGTACTTGTCACGTGCATTTGTGCTTATATTGTCACGTGGTCGTGACGTCGACGAAGGCAGCAGTCGGTAGGTCCAAGATGAAACTGTTTATTAGGCCGAACTTGTGGCCGGTAAACGGAAAGTCAGACCACAGCACTACACACTGGCACTGATAGCGGCGAACGGAGAGTCGGCCGTCGATCAACTGAACATCGGTGGAACGCGCCGGCTTTTATAAATCACGCGTTGAACATTCTAGCCTTATCACATAGTCGTCGCGCAAGCTCTGGAATAATCTTAAGTGTTATCGTCTTGCGTGCAATCTTAACAAAACGATCTACTACAGCCGAGAAGCTTCTGGAACAATAAGGCGCGGTCTGCGCCGAGTACTGCTGATAGTCTTTGTGGGCGGAAACCGAATACAGTAAAACAAACGCGCGTGGCAATATATGTCTGTACAATAAGTATCAAGCTGCCTGTCGGTACACAGCGTTTGCCTGTGTACCTTATCCATGTCGTTCGCGCAGTTTCGTGCTATTAATTGCGTTGAGTATGCAATAACATTAACGTGCACCCAGAATTCCTTTCTTCTGAATTTCCAAACTGCAACTATTTTAGCGCAGTGTTTTTTGACAAACTTCTAGAGTCAGAACGCAGGTCGCGTTATGTGCTGGTGTGTGAGCGAATATAACGCTTTTTTTTTTGCTTTTATTAATTTCATACTCCCCATCTTTCCGTGTCAAATGTGTTTTCACCTCTAAAGCATTGTGCTTTAGCTATTGGTGCTTTTCTTTTTTTTTTTTTTTTTTTTTTTTGAGACACCACTAAGCGACCTTATAAGACCGTGCATTGTCTGGAGGGTAGGATGGCTCCTCATTTGGGACATCAAGCATGCAACTATTGATAATTGATTCTAGGAATGAGACATCTCTAAAGAAGGTACTAGATATGTACCTTTTTCCATTATTAAATAATAGATTTGACATATACAGCAGAGTATGATCCATTTCTTGACTTTCTGTAGCCAGTTGTGTAGTCCAAGCGAATAAGTATCATGGCCACAAAAAAATTAAGGAGGTCCTACACTGGTTGCTCACTGAAACAGACCACGTATACGGGCTGTGCATTTCTCAGTAATATAAGAATACTTGAACTGCGTAGCTTCTGTTTTTAGACATCAAGGTTGTGTTCTATAGCATTTTGTTGGGGCAAATACCTCATGAATAAAACAGTAACCCCACGAAAAAAAATGTGCCATATTTCTTTTCTTTTTGTTAGAATACTGGCGTTTCTTAGTAGAAAGCGTCACTGAAAAATATTTTCGGCGAATAAGAAAATGGATGCAATGCCATAAATATTTATAAGGGGTAAATGCTCCCCGTACGTAGCGCACACTGTTGGCTGTCTTCGAACACGTTACGCAATAGAGCTTGATTGAGAGGGCTTTCATCCCTTTGTGAAATAAAATTCAAAGGCGCTTGTTCGCGCTTTCTATTGTTTGGTGGTCTTTCTACAGTTTGGTGTTCAGGTGCCCAAGAGTACCACAATTACCCATCCATTGTCATTTTTGCCCAAGACTGCTAGGGAATGGAACCAGCCTCCTGGCTCTATGACAAGCATACAAGACCCCATACATTTTAAAAATACCTTGTTAACTAATTAAACACCTACATTTAGCCTTTGTGAAATTTTCTCTTTGTTGCACTACTGCGAATCGCCTTGTATATTTACTGTGTGTATTATAGTACTTATGTGCTTTTTTAGGTTTTATCTTGTGTAACCCATGTCAAGTTCTATACCATTTTTTGCCTATTATAACCTGCATATATGATAGCCCCTCCCCTCTGTAATGTACCTTGTACCTTGAGGGTAAAATAATATAAAATAAAATAAGTATACCAGGATTTGGCCAAAGTTCTTGTTAATTCATGAGTTTCAGTGTCAACAGCCGGAGGTATCGCGCAATCTCTATGCAGCAGATTTAGCGGTTTGGCTTGCCTGCTGTCACGGTGAATTGAACGAGCTTGGTGAACAAAGCTTTCCTCTGAGAAGCCACCTGAGTCGACAGGGAAATGTGCTTCAATAATTTGAAGCCTTGGTTCAATTAATTCCACCGCTTCAGTTAGTAGCTGCAGTACCTAAATTCTGCACATCACTCCGATTCATAAATCACGCTGGTCGTTGTCTAGTGCCGCCGTTTGGTGAACTATCCCACCGAAAGTTGCTATGTGATACCAGTTCATGTTCGCGTTCAACGATAACACATGTTTCGCCACGCAGACCTCTTTTCCTCTTAACAGCCATCGCGAAGTCTGTGGTATTAAGCTTTGTTCTGCGAACGTTTTTATGCTATAGATACTGACAAGTTCACTTAAATGAAAAGAGACCAGTATGAATCGTGTACTAAGTATGTCCATGTATGTCTTAGCCCTACCAAGAAATGTAGTGAATTAAGAGAAATATTGAGCGTGAAATTGCTCGCTTGGAGACCAATAAATAGACAGTGTGACGCCACTTGAAAAGTAATGATAATGAAATGTACAAGAAGCTACAAAAAATATTTCTGATGGTGCACACAAGTTGCTGTAAGCTACAAATTTCCTGATCTTTAACGAACTTTGTTTTTTTCTTTATATTTAAAAAGCTTTCACAATGTCTATGCTATAACTGCTGGTTATGTAAACTCTTAAAAACACATATGCTGGAGTCGTGCTATCGTTGAATTGCGGCTTCATTCTGGTTATTACTGAAAGAGTCATCACTGAAACATTGCGCGTCCTCAGCGATTACCAGCCTTCCAAGCAAGGAGCCTATTTCGCCGCGATACATTTGTCTAGGACTATTATTTTGACTGTAAGGACATTCCTATTTTCTAGAGTATACAGTGAACTCTCAATTCTACGAACGTCAATATGTCAGCTTAAAGAAGTTTTGGAAAATCCCCGGCGGTTTTCCTATGCATTCTATGCAAAAAGCTTTCAGTTAAACGAACTTCTGAATAGTTTCTGATTGTTTCAGTTGAACGAACTTTTTCTGCCGACCCGGGCTCATTTTTGAGATCAATAAATGAAATTTCGTGCTCTGCAGCACTGGCGTAGACGATGCGTCCCTCCCTCAAATCGCCCATCCATCGGCGGCGGTGCAACATCGCTTGTGCATGCAGCACCGCCGAGGCAAAGCGGCCATGCGGGAGACTAAAACGAGCCACGTGCGCTTCAGTACCTGCGCAGAGCTATCACATTTGGAAATTGTTTCCCGTGTACGTCCGAAACTGAAAGAAAAAATTGGCCGCGTATCTGCGTGCTTCGCTGCAAATGTCATCGAAAGACGATAGTCTTCTACCGGTCGTACTATATGAGTCCTGGTCTCATCCGCGGCCACCTGTGATGCTGTTCTCGACCATTTCCGTCCTGGCATGACCAAGCGTCTTCTCGCCGCAAGCGCGGTGTTTTTGGCACCGTGTAAAAAGCTGAGAAGTCGCGCAGAGCGACCACGAAAAGAGATTCTCTTGTTTGCAGCGACGGGGGCAGACTGCGCCAGCTATCGTGCGTCGGATGAAACACGCGGCACTTCGCGCGACCTCGGAGATAGACGACGGCTCTTCGCTTTTGCGAGGCAGCTCGCATTTTCAGCGCAGCCTAAGAAACACTAGGGTCTTTAGAATTAAGTATCTATGTATTTTCTATAAAATAACACACCACTTAATACTTCCGTATTGTTGTTGCGCCTCAGATATGCGTAATATTTGCTTTTTGATCGACAATGTTCACAAGTATGCACGAAAACGACTGTTCAAGATGGCTGGGCGTTCAGAAAGTGGTTAAACTTTGTCCGAGTAGCTGAATCGTGTGACGTGCCGACAAACAGAGAAACAGACCAAAATTTCTCCATTTAAGTATCCCAAGAAAGACTATCGTCTTTAAAAGAGTGCGACAAACACGTTGTAATAACTGAGGCAGGTTCAAATCTTGTATCTGTAGCCGAGGCTGTAGGATATATTCGAAAGTTGCGAGACTTCGTGTCACAGCAACAAGCTGTGCCAGAGGCAGTGCACAAAAACGTAGCTCCCTGGACAGCTTTCTCTCTTCTTGCGCTTGAAGGGCCCCAGTCCACATGAAAATTACAGAATTCTTTTCAAAATTAATTGTACTTCAAATGTGTGACGATTTCTGCTGGGCCCCGTGCTGTTCGGTATTCTAGTGAATATCCAGTTTAGTGAAATTTTAGTTAAGTGAACTATTTCCATGGGTCCCTTGAAGTTCACTCAATTGATAGCTCACTGTATTTACAGAAACATCCAAGGAGGCTTCAAAGTGGTATTTTTTGTAGAGCACCGCCAGCGAAACCTATAAGAAGTGCACTGGCGCTTCTTGTGGGCTACCCTGCATAGCACACAAGCAAGGCGCATGCGATAGTGGGCAACTCCATAACTCTTTCGCGCCTCATCCGCCTTTTGCATATACGGAGTGCTCATGCACCAAATCCTGGTGGTACAAGCCGGAAGCTTTCTGTACGGTGATGGGTGTGATGCAGTGAGCGCACGCATGCATCCAGACCTGCATGGTACGGCGAGGCGGTTCGTGGAGCAGGCGACACGCGCGTTAGGTGGCATGACACTGACGCCAACATGCGGCGTACTACTCAGTAGAACGTCTCACAGGGAACACCGAAGACAGCGAGTCACTGTTGTGCTCTTGTTTCTGTGCCGACAAAATCAGCCTGCCGACCGGCGCGATCGGCCACTGAGCGATCGCTGCAACGTTGCTTCCACAATGCTGTCGCTGAAACAGCTACGCTTGGATGCATTCGTATTCGTGGCCACTGTAAACGTGCTTACGAAGTGTAAATGCACGAGCTTCTTGGCCTTGTCATCGTCCACACAGCGTTTTAGCAGGTTTAAATCACTTTCAGCGATGAAAATCAGCTGTGCTATAGGCCTAGCACAGCCGACGATCGATCTAATTAGTACACTTCTGCGGAGACATTTTAACGAAGAGGAGCAAAGTAAGCTGCTCTTAAAGTGAGACGTCGCCTCGCCTGCTTTAATTGTTATTATTGTGGCTCACAAGAAATGATAATAATAATAGTAATAATAACATTATTATTATTATTATTATTATTATTATTATTATTATTATTATTATTATTATTATTATTATTATTGCTTGAGTTTAACGTTCGAAAACCACGACATAATTATGAGGGCCACTGCAGTAAAGGGCTCCGGAAACTTCGACCACCTGGCCTTCTACAAAGGGACCCTGAAACGGTTTTTTGAAATTTTTTCAGTGTTTGGCCTATATCACCGTAAATCATTCGCAGTACGATTTGAGCGACTCACAAAGTATCGACGCAGCTACAGACAATTATAACTATATCTTTTTCTCGCCTCTACTTGCCTCCTTAACTCATGGAACACCCAGGAATCACTTGCGATCGCAGCGCACTCGGCGGGCAGAGCACCGTCGAGTGGGCGCCAGAAGTTGAAAAGTCGATCGGCTGATCCGCTGTGATATGAGGCGACTCACATATTGAAAGTCTGGTAATAAATTACGGAGTTGACGCAGAGAGCCTAAGTCGGTCTGCAAATGATTCTTAGGGCTTGCTTTCCTGGTTCAATAGATTTATACAAATTCGCCAAGACCATTTCAAGGTCTCCTTAACGTGCACCGAAATCTAAGCACACGGGCTTCAAGCAATTTCGCCTCCATGGAAGATCGGCGCAGCGGCCGGGATTCGATGCCGCGACCTTCGCGTCAGCAGTCGAGCACAATAACCACTTGACCACCGGGACGGGTGCCCACAAGAAACGAGGAGGGGCGACATGGTACGTTCTACGACATGGTACGTTCTGGCTGTCTACGCAAAACTTCTGAACTTCTTACGCTATCCTTTAATACAGTGAAGCCACGTCATGCCTACAACAAGTCGCATGTATGGCGTGCATTACCTGTAAAAAAGACGCATCACACACCCATCACCGCCCATACTCGTTCGACGTTCTCTGGACAGGATGTTTTCAGCAAGACAGCTATGTCGGGCACAGCTAACTTCATATCATGGAGATTACTGGCGTTGAAATTATCTTCATTGGGACTATCACTACGTTTAAATTTTCACAATTTGCATGCCTTCCAGCAAAACGAAGAAATAATTTACAGTATCACTAAAAGGCGATCATAAAACAAGCCCATAAATATTTGAAGTCTCGTCCATCGAGGCTTGCGATGAGAAGTAGTAGGTGCGCAAAAGAAAAGCCGCAATCAAGAGTATAGAGCCGAATGCCGCCTGGGGGCCTAGCAGTGCCTTCAGTAGTGAGCGACAACAGCGCCACCACTACAGTCCTTGGGAAAGACATCAGACGGCAAGGTGCGGTCCAGCAAGGTTCTTTCATATCTGTCGATAATGCTGAAACAAAAAGCGGTCGCTAACCTATTGCCACAGACATCAACGCCTGCTGTATGAATGAAGTGCGACGGGTGAGGTGGAGACGAATCATAGAAAAGTCACAGTTTCACCGCAACGGTGAAGCAATGAACGCGATAGCAACAAATTGTAATGTTATACGAAGTGAGGCTGGCAGCTAACTCATTTGGATCCGATCTCATGCAACTATAGAAAACGCTAGTTTAAAAGAATACGGCCGCTGCAGGGGCATTCTTCACACCACATTCTCTTCGCGTTGAGAGCGCAACACGTAGAAGCGTACACCGGCCGCCCGCCCGCCCGCTGTCGGCTGCCGAGATGGGGGAGATAACGCGCGCGCCAGCGACGACCGCGCTCGTAAAATCGAAGGTCGCTCGAGGGAACCCCCCCCTCGCGTCTTTTCACGCTCGCGAACGACGGGCGGGGCCGGTCGAACAGTTGGGGGGATGTTATCGCATGCGCCTCGGAGCGACGGAGATGGGCCGGCTCGTTTGATCTCCGCTTCAGCCGCGTTCATCGCTCCCGCTCGCGCGCTATTACCCGCTGGTAGAACGTACGATGTGCAGGCGGCTCTTATCAATTTGGACTTCATACGCGACATGACGGCGACGGCAACGGCGACGGCAAAAACCCGTAGAGACTTTCCATATAATTGCTATCGCAATAAAAACAAAAAAAATCAATGCAAGCTTTTCCATTATTTTTATTCATAAACATAACAAAGTAAACTAGCATTTTTTTTTCATTACTGCTTACCTGGTATTTGGGGAAATAGTTCACGGCCTGATTTTTCGGTCGATCACCATAAATGTAGGTTGTGCGAAATGTCTAGTGCAGGCTTTCTGCTAAGTGCATCCGTCACTTTGGTGTAGCGTAATAAATATAAAAAACCTACCTTGTTCTAGTAGTCATGCTGCTCGACTGCTAACCCGAAGGTCACGGGATCGAATCCCAGCCGCGGCGGCCGCATTTCGAAGGAGGCGAAACGTTACTGGCCCATGTACATATTTTTAAGTGCACGTTAAGGCCCACCAGAAGATCAAGCTTTCCAGAGCCCTAACCTTCGGCGTCCCTCATGACAAAATCGTTGTTTTCGGACATAAAAATCCAACAACTATTATATTAGTCTGTTATGTGTTGCGCACCGTCGTACCAACGAAGCATCGCTCACTATCGCCGTGATTTCGCGTATCTTCAGTAGGTTATTTGTTTGCTTACGTTTTACTGGCATGACACTTTTGACTAGGTCACAGAAGCTGTAGTCAAGCTTTCCTGTGACTGATTTCGCTGTCGGAGGCTCGCGTGCCGCCATGTTTGGCGACGTTGAATGCGCGCGCTAAGCGAAGGAGCGTTTGGCGCTGTAAGGCTGCTAAGTTGATCCTTTCATGACCGCTGTCTACAGTGGTATACCTTGATTGGGAAATGTTTCTTTTTTTTTTAAAACTTTCGTGCGGTTGTTGTAGTGAGGCAGTGTAACATCATATTTTTTATCTGGAAATTATCTTGGTGTGTGTTAGAAAAGTGCTAGCGCCTCAGTGAAATGCGCGAGCTTTAGACGTGGTAGACGAAGACGAAGAAGCTGACGTAGAGAGACTCACGCGCTGTTCGCCTGTGTGGCGTTTGTGTAGCCTGTGTGGCGTAGAAGTTATTATGTTTAGTAAATTATTCTGTATCCTTTTACTACGTCTCGTGTGATCAACGACGCCCGAAGACAACATGTGTATTGCAAGTAAGCCATTTGGCTAATAAAAGAACCTTGTTTCTCAAATCTTTCGTATTGATCTCTCTTTTCCATCACATGCGGCAATTAGCGAGCTTGAAGCCGCAATAAAGTCGCGTATATCACAATTTCGTGCCATGAAAAAATCCGTAAACAGGGCTTGTGTGGCTCGAGCACACAAGCCCTGTTTACGGATTTTTTCATCGCAAGCTTCCATCTTCCCCTTCCTGCCGTTTTTTGAATTTCGTGCCATGTAGCTTAAATGCGCTGTGTCGCTGCCGTTTTAGCTCGTGACGTTATAGTTTCTTCATTTGTTGCGTTATTTTCCCCATGATGTCTGGATGAAGAAAATGGGAACGAGCCGCTAGCTGATTGGCACAGGGGTCCCGATGAAAATTTCGCTACCAATTTATATATATATATATATATATATATATATATATATATATATATATATATATATATATATATATATATATATATATATATATATATATATATATATATATATATATATATTGTAATGATGACAAAGCGGTGCTCGGGCACGGGCGCATACTCGGCTAAAGAAAGAAGAGAACGAAGGCAGCATAAGAACAGCCGGCCCAGCGTGCGGGCGTTGTCTCTTTCTTTAGAGGTTGAAAGAGATATAAGCGTTGAAATTAATCTTTGCTCCTACTTTTTACTCTTCCAAGCTTTTCCCCCCCCCCCCTCCTTCTTGAATTCAAATTCGCTGCTTCATTGCTTATATTCCGGTTCATTATATTATTCCATTAGTAATTTCTTCCGGTTGACCCCCTTCTTTGTTTTAAATAGATCAAATTTAACCTTTCATTAAATAATTCTGTTATAAAAACTATCCGGTTCTTAGCCAATCCCCCCAAAGTGGGTGTGCGCCACAGATTCAAGGATCTACTCCACTCTACTCTACTCTTGATTCCCTCCTCTTTCGTGACAATGGCGCAGTCGACGAAGACGAAATCATACGTCCCGGCTTCCTCGTCCATGGCACCCGCCAACGAACGTGCAGCCGTGGTAAGCGCAGCTTGAGGACGGCGTCCAGGCCTCCTCTGCACCTGCTCACCTGCCGCCAGTGCCACCACCGTTCAGGGACGACGTCTAGTCCTGGGTGGCTCCACACCACTGCATCCGTACCTGTTCACGTCAAGGGACGCCGTCCACGCGTCCTTAGCCATGGATCCCACCGCCTTGAGCACCGGGCCCTGCAAGTACTCCGCGAGCAATGCCCATGGTTCACTGGGCGCCTCATTTGACATCGGCGCGGAACTCTTACTTGTCCTCGCGGCACTATCTTCTCATCTCGACCACCTGTCGTCATCGAACTCCGGGCTCTCGCCGGCCGGTTCACCATCGTCAGCTGTTTGGGCAATGCCGGTGTTCCGCGGCTTTCAGGACGACGTCTTTGGGTGGGTCGAGGCCATCAACTCTCTGGGCACCCTCCATGGCTGGCCAGAGCATCGGAAATAGCTGGTGGCCATCGACCACCTTCTCGGTGCCGCCAAGGCATGCCATGCCTACGAAGGCGTCCGGCAGCGATCCCGGTCGGAATAGTGTGCTAAGCTCACTATCCGTTTAAAGGCGAATGCATTTCTTAGTCGGGCTATGTCAGGCGCATCCGGCGGCGTCCGCGGAGGAGGAGGAAAAGGATAGGTTGAGGGGGTGTCCGCGCGCCGGCAGGTGTTATCTCTCCGCTCTCACTCCCTCTCCCATAGCAACAGCTGCGGGCGCGCGCTTATCCTCGCCCCTAGCAACCGGAGCAGGTGGTACGGGCGGAGTAGCGGAGAGTGAGTGGAGAGGAGGAGCACGCTCTGGTGTGTGAGGGCGCTCGCATCGTAGAAGCTCGGCGGAGCTCCCGCGTGTGTGGAGAGAGTGTAGGAGAGGCGTAGTCAACAAGAGTTGCGAAGTGGGCTTGTTGGTAAGTCATGAGGAGTCATGGTGAGTCATGAGTCATGAAAAATAAACATTGTTGTTGCTAGTAGCGCTGCGTGTGTTCGTCCTTCTTCTTGTGTCCTCGTTTCAAGTTCGCGCTGCAACCAATTCCTCATGTAGGAGAGGGTAGGTGCAGTGCTTCGCCGCTCCTTCTCTCGCCGTTCGCTCTCTCTCCTCCCTGCGTCCCACTCTCCCGTCCGCTCGCTCGCACGTATATATAAATGGAGTGAAGCGCGCGCGAAATGCATTCGCATTTCCTCACGATTCCCTTCGGGGGAGGTGGGGGCATTTTCGCCCACCTTTTTGATTCCTGCGACCCCCCTGCCTGCCAACGGAGTCTCTACCACCCATGGTATTTGCGAACCACACCACTTCGAAGTTGCAGCTCGGGCGTCCAAGAGCCTGCCCTCCGTCGGAGATCGAGCCCATGAGTGACACCGCCTTCATGGCCCATCAATATCCTCGAGCCCCAAGACAGAGAGATTCCCTGGCGGCCCTACGAAAAATGCTGGATGCAGGTTCCGCAGTCCGTTGCTCTTCTCAGTCCCTGCGCCGGCATTCGGCGCCGCATCACAGAGAAAGACCTCTACCACTCCTCAACCAGATCAGTTAAAGGAGCGGACCCGAGATTCGCTTTCGCGGCGATGCGCGCAGGTGCCAGTTCCTGTCGTGCTCGGCACGCCTCCAGTGAAGGCACCAAAGGAACCTGTCGCGTCCATCGTCGTGCTCACCGACAATCTGGAGCCGCTTCGGCAGCTTCGAGAGCCGTCTGCAGAGCTCTCAATGGCACACGATCAGGTTCCGCTGAGCGAGGAGGTTTCCCGGGACGAGAGGAAGAAAGTTCATCCACTGCTATTCCCACTGGCTGCTGACGCAATATCGATCACCAAAAAAACCTGCGCTGGACTTCACAAACCCGGCTCCCGAATAGTCACCTACACCGCTTCCAGAGCCATCGGCCCTCGATGAAAACGAGGAGAGCGAGCGTCCTGCTGATAGCGTGGAGAACTCGGCTGTAGAAAAGGATTTTTCTGTTCCCACAAACCCCCAGAAGGTTCCTCACGAATGTCCTGACCGTCGTCCCGATGTTGACAATCATGCGGGTGTTCCGAAACGAAGCACCGAAAGACCTTGCCAGCCACGGTGCCTCCTCGGATGCTGTTCCTGCATCCATGCCGCGTCCACCGCTTACTCCGCGACAAAACCAAACTCGGCCGCCCGAAGCATGTTTTGCACCTCCTATGACGTCGCACTGTGGCCGAGACCGACCACTGAGATTAAGCCAGGGTCGCCAAACAGACCCACTTACGGGAGATCCCCAAGCAGAGTCCCAGCGTGGCCGGGATCGACCGCTGCGATGCAGCCAGTGCCGCCCACCAGAAGCATTGTCGGCTGTGGCGTGCGCTCGCAGTCATGGCCGAGTGTAACGATGACAAAGCGGTGCTCGGGCACGGGCGCATACTCAGCTAAAGAAAGAAGAGAACGAGGGCAGAATAAGAACAGCCGGCACAGCGTACGGGCGTTGTCTCTTGATTATATCTTCTTTCGTGACTATATATATATATATATATATATATATATATATATATATATATAGAGAGAGAGAGAGAGAGAGAGAGAGAAACCTTCATTTTAGTGCAATATACTCTTGCTGCAGGCCATGTCTAAGACCGAGCTGTAGGGTGCGTGTTTGCGGCATTTCGAAGTCCTGTCTATAGTGTATGCGTTACCAAGGACTTGATTAAGAGCGTAGACGGACATAAAGATGCTTTCGCAGTTCAGACAACATCACAGCTATCCTGTTTTCAATGTTCTCGCGTGCTCTGCGATACTCGCCACTCTCTACAGAACCTGAACAAGCGATGAAAATATTGTCTTGGTGCTACATTAAAAAAAAAAATGTTGCTGCCATAGCGTCATGATTCGCCTGGTCGAAACGGTGGTTTGATCCCTATTTCTTGTTATGTTTAGTATTTCAGGGACCAAGCACCTCCTTTCCCCCCGCCCATTTGGCCTGCCTATAAGCTGCCTTATTTCGAAAATAACATTCAGCTACGCACTGTTGCGAACTAGCTTTGATGTTACAAGAAAATTAGACGACGCAAAGCACCAAGAAGTATAGGCGAAAGGAAATTGTGGTTCTTGGTGGCTTGCATCATCTCATTGTCTTGTAGCATGCGCCAACTAGTCCAACAACATTTTTTTTACTGTAGCTTGGACGTGTTGTCCTGTTATGCTGCGTCGAAGCTAGATGACTTTCTTCCCACCAGGCTATGCCAGCAGTGGCCCTTGATACAACTCATTATCTTTGCGGGTACTTTCCATGACAACAAATGCGATAGAACGCGAGGCAGCTTCTGCGAGATGAAGTGCTCTAGTTTGACCTC